>JAZKJV010001595.1:1370369-1569893 GCA_037367405.1 Ottelia alismoides
TGATTGTACTCATAATTAAGTGTAATGTTGCATGCATGGCAGCAAAGAGATGGGTATGGAAGTGTACCTAAAGCAAATCTCAATTTTTGGGGGATTAATCTTTCATGCAGATCCACCTGGATTTGGATTTTAAAGCATGCAATCAGCCTTATTTGGAGAGCTGCAGATCCAGCAAATCATCAGTGGAATTTTTTTGTTCTCTTGTGGCTGGAGGAGTTGAGAATCTAGAAGAGAAAGGCTGCTCTATAAAGGGAGAATTTCTTATACCTTTTGCTCTCTCTAATTTAGAGATTAGAGTGCAATTGGAAGGACATGCAACAGCTTCAACACCTCCAGACTCTTGCTGGAAATAGTCTCCAGGGCTTGGTTTTATGGAAGAGAAGGAGCTGCAACCTCTTACTCTTCAAAAGAATTTACGTATTCCATGAAGGAATTGCTGGACAGCAAAGATGGAGGGAAAAAAAAGGATGGTACCTTTAACTTAGAGCTCCAATTTGAAGATGGAGCAGGGGCTGTGGTTGGAGCAGCCTATCCTATGCTGCAGGCAGCCTCTTCACATGGAAGAAAATCTTCCTCGCTGGAATTTGGGGGAGATAAAGAGAAGAGGGAATGTTCGGAGAAGTTGGGGGGGGAAACGAAGGTGGAGATGGGTTTATATAACCAAGGAGAAAGTCCTTGGAAATGGACAAGTGGAGAGCACTATTATGGCAAGTGTTATAAGAATAAAAGAGAAAAAAAAAATAATACGCTCACGGCTGGAATGTGAAACCTGTGCACTGTTTTGGAAATATTTATTATTATTATATATATATTTTTTAAACAAAATATCTCTTTATTTGACATGCATAAAATCTACCGTACGCGCACAACGAGTGTCGGATTTCGGCGCGAAATATCTTGTTTCGATTGTCTCCGAACGACGGTCAATATGAGTACCATATTGATATACTTCCGATCGAGTTTTGAATACCCGAAATTTTCGGATACGGTTTTTGTTTAAGATTAAATATTGTGGATTTAAAATATCAAACGACCTCTGATTGACGAACGGTCGATTCCGTTGGTCTTGTATCGTCGAATCGGATCTAATGACGGTCTCGGTTCATTTTACGGTTTCTAATTTTGCGTCGCGGTTTTTTTTCACGGCACGCATTACGAAGGGACCGATTTTTGGTTGATTTCGTCCGAACGACTTTTGATTCACTACTAATTGGTCGTTTTAGGTTGTTTAGTATTGACCGATAACGTTTTTAGGTTCATTAGACCCAAAATCGGACGACTTCGGGTTTGATTGGAAACTGGATGCTACAAATATAAAAACCTCAAAGGGAGTCTCGTCCTCGAGACTCGAGTTAAGGTTATTCGGTGTTTTGTTTAAATTCCATATGTTCATAAAAACCTCAAAGGGTTTTGAACCCATAAAAACCTCAAAGAGAAAACAAGCCATATATTTATAATGTATCTAATTACAAAAGCTTGTTTTGTGGATTACATCAGAATAGCTGCGGGTATCGTGCCCGCATGTCGGCTTCGGTCTCCCACGTCGCCTCTTTGACGCCGTGTCGGTGCCACAAAACCTTGACCAATGAAATCTCCTTGCTGCGAAGCTTCTTCACAACATGGTCAAGTATCTGAACAGGCTTCTCCTCATAGGTCAGATCCGGCTCTACATCGAGATTCTCGTAACTGATAATGTGGCGAGGGTCACGGACATACTTCCTCAGATTGGATATGTGGAAAACATCATGAATAGCTGAAAGATGTGGAGGAAGTGCTACTCGGTTATGCCACTTTCCCTATTCTAGCCAGAATCTCAAAAGGTCTAACATATCGCGACGCCAACTTGCCACGAACACCGAATCTCTGTACTCCCTTCATGGGAGATACACGGAGAAATACCCAATCTCCAACCTATAATTTATAGGAATGTCATTAGTATGAGATTAATTTTGGACATATATATATGTCATAGATGAAGAAGAATTAATTAGATTTCCTGGATCTCTACTAATGGTAGATGGGTCCTTCAAAGATCCTTTCCACTCCAAGTGCATGGCCGAAGTAGATCCTCAAGCGTCTGTATGGTGCGCTCACTCTGCCCGTCTATCTGCGGATGATAAACAGAACTCATTTTCAGCTCTGTTTGTAGTGCTGACATGAACTGATACCAATAGTGCGATGTAAACCTCGAATCTCTGTCAAACACCACCTCACGTGGTACATGTAGCCTAATGATGTTCTATACATAGAGCTTGGCCAATCTGGATGGAGTGTAAGTCGTATTGATAGGTATGAAATGGGCTGACTTGGTCAATCTATCAACAACGACCCAAATGAAATCATGGCCACCTAGTGTTTTCGGCAAACCTGTGACAAAATCCATAGAAATGCTCTCCCACTTCCATTCGGGAATGGGGAGAGACTGCAGTAATCCTGGTGGTCTCCTGTGCTCAGCTTTGACCATCTGACAGGTCATGCATCTGCTAACATGTAGTGCCACATCGCGCTTCATCCCATCCCACCAGAAATGTCGACGCAGATCACGGTACATCTTCGTACTGCCTGGATGGATAGATAACCGTGAACTGTGAGCCTCATCGAGAATGTCTCTGCGAGCTGCTCATCATTGGGTTACAACGACCCGTCCTGCCTTCCATAAAATAGACTTCATCACAACAAAGTCATCAAATTCGTCCTTGACGGCGCGCATGTATCTATCTCGGATCCAAGGATCGGTCTTCTGGCCTTCTACAATACGATCCCAAGGGCTGCTGTATCGAGGAGGCACGGCGGTAGAAATGGATGTGCTCTCCTGAGGATGCCAATCGGTCAAAGCTGCAAGCGTATCCCACGTGTATAGCCAGTTCGCCGTACCCTCTGCATGCGCTCTCCTACTAAGTGCATCAGCCACCACGTTTCCCTTACCGGGATGGTAAGAGATTGTGCAATCATAATCCTTCAACAGCTCGAGCCATCTGCGCTGCCTCATGTTCAGCTCCTTCTGATCAAAGATGTACTTCAGACTCTTGTGATCCATGACTATCTCGGAATTCACTCCATAAAGATAGTGGCGCCAGATCTTTAAGGCGAAGACAACTGCCGCCAACTCCAAGTCATGTGTGGGGTAGTTCCGCTCGTGCGGTCTCAACGGTCGTGATGCGTAAGCAATCACCTGTCCTCTCTGCATCAACACTGCTCCTAGACCTTCTCCAGATGCATCTGTGTAAACTGCATAGTCCTGAGTGCCTGAAGGAAGAGCAAGAATAGGTGCTGTAGTCAATCTCTCCTTCAGTGTCTGGAAGGCCTGCTCACATGAATCGTCCCGAATGAATGGAACTCCCTTCTGCGTCAATCGTGTCAATGGACGGACGATGCGTGAAAGTCCGCTGACAAAGCGTCTGTAATAGCCCGCTAATCCGAGGAAGCTCCGAATCTGAGTGACTGTCTTGGGCTGCTCCCAAGACATAACTGCATCAATCTTTGCAGGGATCAACCGCGATACCTGCCCAGAAATGATATGCCCGAGAAACGAGACCTGAGATAACCAGAACTCGCACTTGCTCAACTTGGCATATGGTTTGTGCTCCCGTAATGTATCTAAGACGATCCGTAGAGCTGGTCAAACAATTCATCGATACGTGGCAAGGGATAACGGTTCTTCATCGTTCTCTCGTTCAGCTGCCTGTAGTCAATACATAACCTCATGGATCCATCCTTCTTCTTGACAAATAGAACCGGAGCACCCAAAGGTGAAGTGCTTGATCTCATGAATCCCAAATCAAGCAACTTTTGTAACTGCACCTTCAACTCCCGCAACTCAACTGGGGCCATACGGTAAGGAGCCATAGAGATCGGCTGGGTGTCTGGTAGTAATGTGATCTCGAATTCGATCTCTCTCTCAGGAGGAAATGCTGGTAGCTCATCCGGAAAGACATCTGGATATTCTGATACTACTCGGATGTCCTGTATCATCGGCTCTTGATCAGATACCTTCCGAACAAATACAAGGTAGGAATCGCAACCTTGATCAACAAGTCGCTGTTCTCGCAGCACCGAGATGTACATCATGGTGGAGTCGTGTATAGTACCCTCAAAAGTGAATTCGGGTAAATCTGGAATTCTGAAGACAACGGTCTTCCTAAAGCAATCACCAAGTACATGATGAGCGGATAACCAATCCATGCCCAATATCAAGTCAGAACTCATCAAGCTGAAGAAGTAGACAATCTGCGAGCATCTCCGTGTCCGTTAATAGGTATGGGCAATTGCCTGACTATCAGGGATATGACAAATAACTGACTGCCTGGACCTCGGATGTGATACGGAGAAGGGAGAGAGTCTCTGCGACTCTACCTAAAGAAACTATTAGTTTCAAAGGAAGAAAAGAATGCGTCACACTAGAATCAATTAGAACAAGGAAAGGTCGATAAGAGTAGTCAGTATGTGTGCTAGTTGGTTATCGTCTCCTGTTCTGGTCGGGATAACATGGCTCTATATGAGAACCATAAAAGTACCATTTGAAGATACTTATAATATATGCTTTTTCTCTTCTTGGGATATAATATGAAGATTAATGAAAATTGGTGACAGTTGTGGTGATTGAATCTGAATGTCATATTTCCCTTCTCTTGACTCACGACAAGTCGGAAGACTGCCGCTATCCGAGAACTCAATGCGATCGGAATTGAAATACTGCGAATGTGTGTATCGGGGTACCACTGCTCTGATACCAAACTGTGAACCCCCTAGGATCCGGGTACCCGTTAATCACACATTTTGCATTATAACATTCATTTCCATCGCATTAAGTAACTGAAAGTACGGGGAAATTTTCGCGAATGAAATTATTTCAATCAGCCATTCATATCAACATTTATAACCACAAACACACAGAATAATGGTCATCAAACTCTTATTTCATTTCATTAACTTCCATATATTTTACATGTACAAAGTCTGACAGTACATACAGTATATCCCAAAATCTGACTGAAGAGAAAGAAACATAATACATTATAAATTGAACAAACTATCACAAAATAAATCATACCGTTGGGTATAAAATTTATCTTCTGAATCCATGTATAGCTACAGAACTGCAGGCTGTTTTCCTGCCAAGCGTGCAGGGAAGAAAAGGCGTCAGCGGTTGCTGGTACCTCCCAAAAACTTATATAAAAATAACAGGCATTTATTATCTACAAAAGAAAGCAAGTAGAGAGGCATGAGCAACTCAAATTTAAAATTTCTTTCTACTTGCAAATGTTAAAGGTTTCCAAATTTTTAGTAAGCACCTCTTATGATCATCCATTATCCCAACATTTCCCACATGAGTATATTTCTCTTGTAACTGAGTGTATAATTTATTCCCATAGCACCCAGAGATCATATTTATGAGTGATGATGGAAAGTTTGGGATGAGAAGATATATTTATATTTTTAATTCCTAAGTCTAGTAACTCCTGTAATTATTAACTTCAATTATTTCAGATATAACTCCAGATGATGTAGATAAAGGTCATGATTCTAGGTCTTGGAGATCATGTCTTGGAACTTAATGGCACATGAAATTGCTAATTTCTTGTCATTGAGATTTTATCATGGCTTTCGATATAGGATTGATATGACGATGATGGATTTGATCCTTAGTGTTAATTACTCCTTTTAAGTTAGTGGATAGTCTGTGGTCTTGGTCTGTGTGTCACCTCACACTATGACTCTAAGGTATTTAAAGGTACCTTAGGGTTGGGGTGCCTCCGTAGGCATGCGGTGTTGTATAATGCATCCTAACTAAGTTCCCAACACGTCCACTAACTTATAGGGATTTCACATTAGATTAAAGTCACCTCCAATCAACTTAATTATTATTTCCTCCAAACTTTAACTGTAATCTTTCGGATGTAACTCTCGATGTTTTAGATGTAGATATAGGTGATCTGGATGTAACATCAATCCCTTCAAACCTCTGTGCAACAACCTAAATGTGACTCTAGATGATGTAGACATGGATGATCTAGATGTAACATCGCCAAGTCTGTTGGCGAAGAAAAACTCAAGCGGTGAAGAAGCCAACAAAAGGCTCTTCCGTCTCGCCCTCTAATTGGAAGGACGGTCCAATAGAGGGATAGGTCTACTCCCCAACTACGCCACTGAGACGGGTGAGAGGGACTTCCCGGGAAGTCGCTCTAGAAAAACAGCCCGACCGGTAACGGGCAACCGAGCTCGCACGTAAAACTGAAAAACCAGGATCCCCCGTCTGGGCATCCTAAAACAGGGTCAGCGGAACTGGTCTAAAGTCGGGATCCCAACGAGGCGTAAAAACACTGTGAGCTCACGTTAAAAACCGAAGGGGGACTGGGATCCTAGACCTGCGCACTTGGCGGCCGCTGCCCAAACTGGGCTTCCTATTCTCCCGCCCAGTTGAGGGTCACCGCTCCCTCGCACGGTCAAGTGTAAAGGAGTATCATGACCGGCACAATAATTTATAAGTTATTACTGACTCTCCATCATACTTGATTACATAATTCTTTCTTGATATCTCACAGATGCCTTTATTGATCTAGATATTTGATACAACCTATCTATAATGATATAAAATCTTACTTAAAGGATCAATGTGTTCAATCTACAACTTTTGAATATGTGAATAAGTCACCCAGGTTCATGTCATGATTTATGTTCTCTAAGTGCAATGTCTTAATTGGGTCCAAGTCTGGGTATTCTATGATAGGTATATTATGAAGCTATTAATTTAAGAATATGTGAAATCAAGAATTGAAATTTGTGTAAGAGTCATCATGACCGATGCTCTTGATTGTAAGTCATTCCTGCTTATGAAATAAATAACAGAATAGATTGAAAATCCAAGGATACTTGAACGACACGACTGACTTGTACTTTAGTGAAGATGGGATGTGGCTTTTATTTTCAAGCACGGGTAAAACTCATATTATGGGATGTCATTTTGGTCAGAATAATAGATGCAATATGTGTTGATGTGATAATAAAGCATACTGGCGGAAGATGGTGAGTCTTGTCTAGTTTGGCCAATACGGTTTACTACCAATGTCTTAAATGGCTTTCATAGAACGCATTATTCGAGTATCATTCTCCAAACCCTTCTTAATTCCACATTCCCTTGCCCGTTAATTCTTCTTGCTACTATTTTGTTATGGCTTTTAATAAGAACATAATCTCTCATGGTAATTGTTCATAGGAGATTGTGGAGAAGTAAACATCCTGACCTCTATATTGCACTATTATATACCTCTAGTTAAAGTTTCAATATTCAAGATGAAGTGAATCAGGGAAAATAATACTAAATTTTCTAATAATACTAAATTTTCTGTTAAAAGAAATTTATAAGATTATGAATTGGAACTGAAATCCAGATACTCAAATTATGTTAAGGTGTTTTCATTAACTTATGCATACAAAATTTGATACTGGCTATAAGGTGATATAGATGAGTAGAAGATGACAAAAATTCGATATCATGTCTGTGTTCAAAGTAAATAGATTTTTGCCATGGGTATCGATTTAAGGAAATGACAACCAAAAATCGCGAGTTTCTTTCTTTCAGCATACAGGGACTATGTTTCTTCCAGTAGTCATGCATGTAGTATATCACAATAATCAAATCACCAAAAGATAGAAAACTATTACTATTTATTATACACAGATCATGTTCCATATCTTATCCTAAATTCCCAACATATTTTTTTTTCAAGCATGTATGATAAATGGGGTAAACACCATCCTCGAATACTAAAGCATATCTATAATCAACCATTATCTTATATATATATATATATAAGAACATACTTAAATACTTACTTCTGTAATATGGTTTAATAACAATTAACTACTTATCATGAATGAAATTTCAATCTACTGCTACCTTTTTATTTCATTTTCTGAAACAAATCTAACATAATTAAGAACATGATTCTATTTGATTATTTGAAACAATCTAATCAGGGATCAACACGTGCTTTTATACCAAATCTTTGAACAATTTGATAGAGATTAAACATGCTTTTATCTAATTCTTTGAAACATTCAAACAGAGATTAAAACATGCTTTATTTTTATGAAATAAAAAAAAACTCCAAACCCCTCCAGAAAAATCAACGTCACCTCCCCCTTCTTTTATTCACAACACAATTGTCCTCTCTTCATCTTTGTCTTATTGATGTATAAAAATCTATCTAATGAGATCATGACTCTTTAAAGTCAATAAGAGATAAAAGATGTTGAAATCTCATGTATGATCAATAAAAGAATAGAAGAGGGATTGTACTCATAATTAAGTGTAATGTGCATGCATGGCAGCAAAGAGATGGGTATGGAAGTGTACCTAAAGCAAATCTCAATTTTTGGGGGATTAATCTTTCATGCAGATCCACCTGGATTTGGATTTTAAAGCATGCAATCAGCCTTATTTGGAGAGCTGCAGATCCAGCAAATCATCAGTGGAATTTTTTTGTTCTCTTGTGGCTGGAGGAGTTGAGAATCTAGAAGAGAAAGGCTGCTCTATAAAGGGAGAATTTCTTATACCTTTTGCTCTCTCTAATTTAGAGATTAGAGTGCAATTGGAAGGACATGCAACAGCTTCAACACCTCCAGACTCTTGCTGGAAATAGTCTCCAGGGCTTGGTTTTATGGAAGAGAAGGAGCTGCAACCTCTTACTCTTCAAAAGAATTTACGTATTCCATGAAGGAATTGCTGGACAGCAAAGATGGAGGGAAAAAAAAGGATGGTACCTTTAACTTAGAGCTCCAATTTGAAGATGGAGCAGGGGCTGTGGTTGGAGCAGCCTATCCTATGCTGCAGGCAGCCTCTTCACATGGAAGAAAATCTTCCTCGCTGGAATTTGGGGGAGATAAAGAGAAGAGGGAATGTTCGGAGAAGTTGGGGGGGGGAAACGAAGGTGGAGATGGGTTTATATAACCAAGGAGAAAGTCCTTGGAAATGGACAAGTGGAGAGCACTATTATGGCAAGTGTTATAAGAATAAAAGAGAAAAAAAAAATAATACGCTCACGGCTGGAATGTGAAACCTGTGCACTGTTTTGGAAATATTTATTATTATTATATATATATTTTTTAAACAAAATATCTCTTTATTTGACATGCATAAAAATCTACCGTACGCGCACAACGAGTGTCGGATTTCGGCGCGAAATATCTTGTTTCGATTGTCTCCGAACGACGGTCAATATGAGTACCATATTGATATACTTCCGATCGAGTTTTGAATACCCGAAATTTTCGGATACGGTTTTTGTTTAAGATTAAATATTGTGGATTTAAAATATCAAACGACCTCTGATTGACGAACGGTCGATTCCGTTGGTCTTGTATCGTCGAATCGGATCTAATGACGGTCTCGGTTCATTTTACGGTTTCTAATTTTGCGTCGCGGTTTTTTTTCACGGCACGCATTACGAAGGGACCGATTTTTGGTTGATTTCGTCCGAACGACTTTTGATTCACTACTAATTGGTCGTTTTAGGTTGTTTAGTATTGACCGATAACGTTTTTAGGTTCATTAGACCCAAAATCGGACGACTTCGGGTTTGATTGGAAACTGGATGCTACAAATATAAAAACCTCAAAGGGAGTCTCGTCCTCGAGACTCGAGTTAAGGTTATTCGGTGTTTTGTTTAAATTCCATATGTTCATAAAAACCTCAAAGGGTTTTGAACCCATAAAAACCTCAAAGAGAAAACAAGCCATATATTTATAATGTATCTAATTACAAAAGCTTGTTTTGTGGATTACATCAGAATAGCTGCGGGTATCGTGCCCGCATGTCGGCTTCGGTCTCCCACGTCGCCTCTTTGACGCCGTGTCGGTGCCACAAAACCTTGACCAATGAAATCTCCTTGCTGCGAAGCTTCTTCACAACATGGTCAAGTATCTGAACAGGCTTCTCCTCATAGGTCAGATCCGGCTCTACATCGAGATTCTCGTAACTGATAATGTGGCGAGGGTCACGGACATACTTCCTCAGATTGGATATGTGGAAAACATCATGAATAGCTGAAAGATGTGGAGGAAGTGCTACTCGGTATGCCACTTTCCCTATTCTAGCCAGAATCTCAAAAGGTCTAACATATCGCGACGCCAACTTGCCACGAACACCGAATCTCTGTACTCCCTTCATGGGAGATACACGGAGAAATACCCAATCTCCAACCTATAATTTATAGGAATGTCATTAGTATGAGATTAATTTTGGACATATATATATGTCATAGATGAAGAAGAATTAATTAGATTTCCTGGATCTCTACTAATGGTAGATGGTCCTTCAAAGATCCTTTCCACTCCAAAGTGCATGCGCGAAGTAGATCCTCAAGCGTCTGTATGGTGCGCTCACTCTGCCCGTCTATCTGCGGATGATAAACAGAACTCATTTTCAGCTCTGTTTGTAGTGCTGACATGAACTGATACCAATAGTGCGATGTAAACCTCGAATCTCTGTCAAACACCACCTCACGTGGTACATGTAGCCTAATGATGTTCTATACATAGAGCTTGGCCAATCTGGATGGAGTGTAAGTCGTATTGATAGGTATGAAATGGGCTGACTTGGTCAATCTATCAACAACGACCCAAATGAAATCATGGCCACCTAGTGTTTTCGGCAAACCTGTGACAAAATCCATAGAAATGCTCTCCCACTTCCATTCGGGAATGGGGAGAGACTGCAGTAATCCTGGTGGTCTCCTGTGCTCAGCTTTGACCATCTGACAGGTCATGCATCTGCTAACATGTAGTGCCACATCGCGCTTCATCCCATCCCACCAGAAATGTCGACGCAGATCACGGTACATCTTCGTACTGCCTGGATGGATAGATAACCGTGAACTGTGAGCCTCATCGAGAATGTCTCTGCGAAGCTGCTCATCATTGGGTACAACGACCCGTCCTGCCTTCCATAAAATAGACTTCATCACAACAAAGTCATCAAATTCGTCCTTGACGGCGCGCATGTATCTATCTCGGATCCAAGGATCGGTCTTCTGGCCTTCTACAATACGATCCCAAGGGCTGCTGTATCGAGGAGGCACGGCGGTAGAAATGGATGTGCTCTCCTGAGGATGCCAATCGGTCAAAGCTGCAAGCGTATCCCACGTGTATAGCCAGTTCGCCGTACCCTCTGCATGCGCTCTCCTACTAAGTGCATCAGCCACCACGTTTCCCTTACCGGGATGGTAAGAGATTGTGCAATCATAATCCTTCAACAGCTCGAGCCATCTGCGCTGCCTCATGTTCAGCTCCTTCTGATCAAAGATGTACTTCAGACTCTTGTGATCCATGACTATCTCGGAATTCACTCCATAAAGATAGTGGCGCCAGATCTTTAAGGCGAAGACAACTGCCGCCAACTCCAAGTCATGTGTGGGGTAGTTCCGCTCGTGCGGTCTCAACGGTCGTGATGCGTAAGCAATCACCTGTCCTCTCTGCATCAACACTGCTCCTAGACCTTCTCCAGATGCATCTGTGTAAACTGCATAGTCCTGAGTGCCTGAAGGAAGAGCAAGAATAGGTGCTGTAGTCAATCTCTCCTTCAGTGTCTGGAAGGCCTGCTCACATGAATCGTCCCGAATGAATGGAACTCCCTTCTGCGTCAATCGTGTCAATGGACGGACGATGCGTGAAAGTCCGCTGACAAAGCGTCTGTAATAGCCCGCTAATCCGAGGAAGCTCCGAATCTGAGTGACTGTCTTGGGCTGCTCCCAAGACATAACTGCATCAATCTTTGCAGGATCAACCGCGATACCTGCCCAGAAATGATATGCCCGAGAAACGAGACCTGAGATAACCAGAACTCGCACTTGCTCAACTTGGCATATGGTTTGTGCTCCCGTAATGTATCTAAGACGATCCGTAGAGCTGGTCAAACAATTCATCGATACGTGGCAAGGGATAACGGTTCTTCATCGTTCTCTCGTTCAGCTGCCTGTAGTCAATACATAACCTCATGGATCCATCCTTCTTCTTGACAAATAGAACCGGAGCACCCCAAGGTGAAGTGCTTGATCTCATGAATCCCAAATCAAGCAACTTTTGTAACTGCACCTTCAACTCCCGCAACTCAACTGGGGCCATACGGTAAGGAGCCATAGAGATCGGCTGGGTGTCTGGTAGTAATGTGATCTCGAATTCGATCTCTCTCTCAGGAGGAAATGCTGGTAGCTCATCCGGAAAGACATCTGGATATTCTGATACTACTCGGATGTCCTGTATCATCGGCTCTTGATCAGATACCTTCCGAACAAATACAAGGTAGGAATCGCAACCTTGATCAACAAGTCGCTGTTCTCGCAGCACCGAGATGTACATCATGGTGGAGTCGTGTATAGTACCCTCAAAAGTGAATTCGGGTAAATCTGGAATTCTGAAGACAACGGTCTTCCTAAAGCAATCACCAAGTACATGATGAGCGGATAACCAATCCATGCCCAATATCAAGTCGAACTCATCAAGCTGAAGAAGTAGACAATCTGCGAGCATCTCGTGTCCGTTAATAGGTATGGGCAATTGCCTGACTATCAGGGATATGACAAATAACTGACCACCTGGACCTCGGATGTGATACGGAGAAGGGAGAGAGTCTCTGCGACTCTACCTAAAGAAACTATTAGTTTCAAAGGAAGAAAAGAATGCGTCACACTAGAATCAATTAGAACAAGGAAAGGTCGATAAGAGTAGTCAGTATGTGTGCTAGTTGGTTATCGTCTCCTGTTCTGGTCGGGATAACATGGCTCTGTATGAGAACCATAAAAGTACCATTTGAAGATACTTATAATATATGCTTTTTCTCTTCTTGGGATATAATATGAAGATTAATGAAAATTGGTGACAGTTGTGGTGATTGAATCTGAATGTCATATTTCCCTTCTCTGACTCACGACAAGTCGGAAGACTGCCGCTATCCGAGAACTCAATGCGATCGGAATTGAAATACTGCGAATGTGTGTATCAGGGTACCACTGCTCTGATACCAAACTGTGAACCCCCTAGGATCCGGGTACCCGTTAATCACACATTTTGCATTATAACATTCATTTCCATCGCATTAAGTAACTGAAAGTACGGGGAAATTTTTCGCGAATGAAATTATTTCAATCAGCCATTCATATCAACATTTATAACCACAAACACACAGAATAATGGTCATCAAACTCTTATTTCATTTCATTAACTTCCATATATTTTACATGTACAAAGTCTGACAGTACATACAGTATATCCCAAAATCTGACTGAAGAGAAAGAAACATAATACATTATAAATTGAACAAACTATCACAAAATAAATCATACCGTTGGGTATAAAATTTATCTTCTGAATCCATGTATAGCTACAGAACTGCAGGCTGTTTTCCTGCCAAGCGTGCAGGGAAGAAAAGGCGTCAGCGGTTGCTGGTACCTCCCAAAAACTTATATAAAAATAACAGGCATTTATTATCTACAAAAGAAAGCAAGTAGAGAGGCATGAGCAACTCAAATTTAAAATTTCTTTCTACTTGCAAATGTTAAAGGTTTCCAAATTTTTAGTAAGCACCTCTTATGATCATCCATTATCCCAACATTTCCCACATGAGTATATTTCTCTTGTAACTGAGTGTATAATTTATTCCCATAGCACCCAGAGATCATATTTATGAGTGATGATGGAAAGTTTGGGATGAGAAGATATATTTATATTTTTAATTCCTAAGTCTAGTAACTCCTGTAATTATTAACTTCAATTATTTCAGATATAACTCCAGATGATGTAGATAAAGGTCATGATTCTAGGTCTTGGAGATCATGTCTTGGAACTTAATGGCACATGAAATTGCTAATTTCTTGTCATTGAGATTTTATCATGGCTTTCGATATAGGATTGATATGACGATGATGGATTTGATCCTTAGTGTTAATTACTCCTTTTAAGTTAGTGGATAGTCTGTGGTCTTGGTCTGTGTGTCACCTCACACTATGACTCTAAGGTATTTAAAGGTACCTTAGGGTTGGGGTGCCTCCGTAGGCATGCGGTGTTGTATAATGCATCCTAACTAAGTTCCCAACACGTCCACTAACTTATAGGGATTTCACATTAGATTAAAGTCACCTCCAATCAACTTAATTATTATTTCCTCCAAACTTTAACTGTAATCTTTCGGATGTAACTCTCGATGTTTTAGATGTAGATATAGGTGATCTGGATGTAACATCAATCCCTTCAAACCTCTGTGCAACAACCTAAATGTGACTCTAGATGATGTAGACATGGATGATCTAGATGTAACATCGCCAAGTCTGTTGGCGAAGAAAAACTCAAGCGGTGAAGAAGCCAACAAAAGGCTCTTCCGTCTCGCCCTCTAATTGGAAGGACGGTCCAATAGAGGGATAGGTCTACTCCCCAACTACGCCACTGAGACGGGTGAGAGGGACTTCCCGGGAAGTCGCTCTAGAAAAACAGCCCGACCGGTAACGGGCAACCGAGCTCGCACGTAAAACTGAAAAACCAGGATCCCCCGTCTGGGCATCCTAAAACAGGGTCAGCGGAACTGGTCTAAAGTCGGGATCCCAACGAGGCGTAAAAACACTGTGAGCTCACGTTAAAAACCGAAGGGGGACTGGGATCCTAGACCTGCGCACTTGGCGGCCGCTGCCCAAACTGGGCTTCCTATTCTCCCGCCCAGTTGAGGGTCACCGCTCCCTCGCACGGTCAAGTGTAAAGGAGCATCATGACCGGCACAATAATTTATAAGTTATTACTGACTCTCCATCATACTTGATTACATAATTCTTTCTTGATATCTCACAGATGCCTTTATTGATCTAGATATTTGATACAACCTATCTATAATGATATAAAATCTTACTTAAAGGATCAATGTGTTCAATCTACAACTTTTGAATATGTGAATAAGTCACCCAGGTTCATGTCATGATTTATGTTCTCTAAGTGCAATGTCTTAATTGGGTCCAAGTCTGGGTATTCTATGATAGGTATATTATGAAGCTATTAATTTAAGAATATGTGAAATCAAGAATTGAAATTTGTGTAAGAGTCATCATGACCGATGCTCTTGATTGTAAGTCATTCCTGCTTATGAAATAAATAACAGAATAGATTGAAAATCCAAGGATACTTGAACGACACGACTGACTTGTACTTTAGTGAAGATGGGATGTGGCTTTTATTTTCAAGCACGGGTAAAACTCATATTATGGGATGTCATTTTGGTCAGAATAATAGATGCAATATGTGTTGATGTGATAATAAAGCATACTGGCGGAAGATGGTGAGTCTTGTCTAGTTTGGCCAATACGGTTTACTACCAATGTCTTAAATGGCTTTCATAGAACGCATTATTCGAGTATCATTCTCCAAACCCTTCTTAATTCCACATTCCCTTGCCCGTTAATTCTTCTTGCTACTATTTTGTTATGGCTTTTAATAAGAACATAATCTCTCATGGTAATTGTTCATAGGAGATTGTGGAGAAGTAAACATCCTGACCTCTATATTGCACTATTATATACCTCTAGTTAAAGTTTCAATATTCAAGATGAAGTGAATCAGGGAAAATAATACTAAATTTTCTAATAATACTAAATTTTCTGTTAAAAGAAATTTATAAGATTATGAATTGGAACTGAAATCCAGATACTCAAATTATGTTAAGGTGTTTTCATTAACTTATGCATACAAAATTTGATACTGGCTATAAGGTGATATAGATGAGTAGAAGATGACAAAAATTCGATATCATGTCTGTGTTCAAAGTAAATAGATTTTTGCCATGGGTATCGATTTAAGGAAATGACAACCAAAAATCGCGAGTTTCTTTCTTTCAGCATACAGGGACTATGTTTCTTCCAGTAGTCATGCATGTAGTATATCACAATAATCAAATCACCAAAAGATAGAAAACTATTACTATTTATTATACACAGATCATGTTCCATATCTTATCCTAAATTCCCAACATATTTTTTTTTCAAGCATGTATGATAAATGGGGTAAACACCATCCTCGAATACTAAAGCATATCTATAATCAACCATTATCTTATATATATATATATAAGAACATACTTAAATACTTACTTCTGTAATATGGTTTAATAACAATTAACTACTTATCATGAATGAAATTTCAATCTACTGCTACCTTTTTATTTCATTTTCTGAAACAAATCTAACATAATTAAGAACATGATTCTATTTGATTATTTGAAACAATCTAATCAGGGATCAACACGTGCTTTTATACCAAATCTTTGAACAATTTGATAGAGATTAAACATGCTTTTATCTAATTCTTTGAAACATTCAAACAGAGATTAAAACATGCTTTATTTTTATGAAATAAAAAAAAAACTCCAAACCCCTCCAGAAAAATCAACGTCACCTCCCCCTTCTTTTATTCACAACACAATTGTCCTCTCTTCATCTTTGTCTTATTGATGTATAAAAATCTATCTAATGAGATCATGACTCTTTAAAGTCAATAAGAGATAAAAGATGTTGAAATCTCATGTATGATCAATAAAAGAATAGAAGAGGGATTGTACTCATAATTAAGTGTAATGTGCATGCATGGCAGCAAAGAGATGGGTATGGAAGTGTACCTAAAGCAAATCTCAATTTTTGGGGGATTAATCTTTCATGCAGATCCACCTGGATTTGGATTTTAAAGCATGCAATCAGCCTTATTTGGAGAGCTGCAGATCCAGCAAATCATCAGTGGAATTTTTTTGTTCTCTTGTGGCTGGAGGAGTTGAGAATCTAGAAGAGAAAGGCTGCTCTATAAAGGGAGAATTTCTTATACCTTTTGCTCTCTCTAATTTAGAGATTAGAGTGCAATTGGAAGGACATGCAACAGCTTCAACACCTCCAGACTCTTGCTGGAAATAGTCTCCAGGGCTTGGTTTTATGGAAGAGAAGGAGCTGCAACCTCTTACTGCTCAAAAGAATTTACGTATTCCATGAAGGAATTGCTGGACAGCAAAGATGGAGGGAAAAAAAAGGATGGTACCTTTAACTTAGAGCTCCAATTTGAAGATGGAGCAGGGGCTGTGGTTGGAGCAGCCTATCCTATGCTGCAGGCAGCCTCTTCACATGGAAGAAAATCTTCCTCGCTGGAATTTGGGGGAGATAAAGAGAAGAGGGAATGTTCGGAGAAGTTGGGGGGGGAAACGAAGGTGGAGATGGGTTTATATAACCAAGGAGAAAGTCCTTGGAAATGGACAAGTGGAGAGCACTATTATGGCAAGTGTTATAAGAATAAAAGAGAAAAAAAAAATAATACGCTCACGGCTGGAATGTGAAACCTGTGCACTGTTTTGGAAATATTTATTATTATTATATATATTTTTTTTAAACAAAATATCTCTTTATTTGACATGCATAAAAATCTACCGTACGCGCACAACGAGTGTCGGATTTCGGCGCGAAATATCTTGTTTCGATTGTCTCCGAACGACGGTCAATATGAGTACCATATTGATATACTTCCGATCGAGTTTTGAATACCCGAAATTTTCGGATACGGTTTTTGTTTAAGATTAAATATTGTGGATTTAAAATATCAAACGACCTCTGATTGACGAACGGTCGATTCCGTTGGTCTTGTATCGTCGAATCGGATCTAATGACGGTCTCGGTTCATTTTACGGTTTCTAATTTTGCGTCGCGGTTTTTTTTCACGGCACGCATTACGAAGGGACCGATTTTTGGTTGATTTCGTCCGAACGACTTTTGATTCACTACTAATTGGTCGTTTTAGGTTGTTTAGTATTGACCGATAACGTTTTTAGGTTCATTAGACCCAAAATCGGACGACTTCGGGTTTGATTGGAAACTGGATGCTACAGATCTTATCAGTTTAATGGACACGTATTGGAAGTCTTGAATAAAGTATGATAGTGTTTCTTCGAATGTGAGTAACCGAACCTTTTCCTGTCAAAATATAATAAATGGATCTATTTTTTAGCACGTCCACACAAAACACTACTTGATTATGCAAGGGAGAAAGAGACAACTTATAGGGTGTTGATTCTAACAATTAATGTAACCAAACTTCCGATGCTAGTTGAAGTTGAGCTCATAATATTAGATGGATAAAATCATTTTGTTACCTTGATCACATTATTATTTGATTTTAATAACCATTTACTAAATAATGAAAGATGTCAAGATCTCCTACTCCTACATGAAGTGTTAGTTTTTGTAAAACTAGCAGTTGTTTTAGGAGGTAATTGATTAGGATTTGTTCACAACTTGTGAAGGTTGAGTTAATTGGGTAATTGTATCTTGCGGCAAGTTCTATGATATATATTGTAGTATGGGTCACTTGTTTGGTCTCTAGTCACCTGTTGCAAGAGAGTTGGGTGTAGGTGGGGCCCCGTTGCCTTGCACAACATGTTTTAGTGTGAAGATTGGATGAAGATACACATCTTTTAGGCTCCTATGAGGTTGTCTGGCTTAGCAAAGATTTTTATTTGTGAACTTGTTAGTTTGTTTCTTGTCTCACCTCCCGTCTTGAAACCTGGGTTATCATTTGAAGCCTCAGCGGACATCATTCTTGAAACTCCAACGGCACAAAGATCACTGAAATTGTTCCATTGCATAGTAGGGTTTGATGCTGTCTCCATACTCCAATTCCTAGCCATCACAGGAACAGTCAGGGAGAGGTCTAAAACTCTGAGTGTTAGGGTGCATGGATGTGCTCAATCAGTGTTGGTAGCTCCGACAGATGGGAAGGGAGGGGCTAATTGTGGGGCAATATCAAGTCTGGAAGCTGTAAGGGCTTCTTCGCACTGTCATCTTGTAGAAAGAAAGACTCCATTCTATGTATCATTTGATGGTGTCATAACCTTCCCCATATACAGGATTAGAGAAAAAGCTGCAGACTGACCTCTGGAAGGTGCACCAAGTATATTAACTGAATCAATGATAAAAATGGATTTGAAAATATATAAGATAAAATGCATCCTTCAATAATGAATAATGAATAATTTGAACGTTATTTTAAGCATCATTTTATAGAATTTGCAGTCCAGGAGTCTTTGTTATTTATCCTTTTGCTTTTCCTTATTTCTATGTCATTGGTGTTCAGGGTGACATTATCTCCAGCTTAAGAAGTAGATTAGAAATCCTTGAGGAGTCGGAAGGAGATAGTGCTCCGGCAACAGATCTTGAGGAAGCCAAAACTGCAAAAAGAAAATATGAGAATGGAGTTATGCTTCATTGTTTGAGGTAGGTCTCTACTCTTTAATGCGGTATACGCTTAATTTTTCTAAATATTTATTTTTGTCATCTAGATATACTTGAAAAGTCTATCTAAAATATTTGTCTTGTTGATTTGCTGCCAATTCTTATTAGGGATCCAAACATCTCTACGATTTGCAGAAATTTAACCTAAAGCTTTACATTCCTGCATGTTTTTTTCTGAACTTTATTACTTTTAGATGTCAGGACTGGGATCTACTTGATACTTATTTATTTTGAGTCAAAAAAGTGGGAAACAAGCTATGGTATGCACGGCTGCGCCCCAAATATATTAAAAGAGGAAGAAAATAAATACTTACAGCGGCCACAACTCGAGGAGAGTCTTGGTGTGAAAGATTACAATAGCAAGATTAAAACGTTGTGAGGCAAATAAAGCTCCATTTCTAGCTAACCAAATAGCCCAAATAATTGCTATCGGAAGGGATTGAGCCTTGAAGGTAGGCCGAGATGGATGGGCGATTCGTCACTTGGAGTCTCAGGGGGGACTTCCTGGAGGGATCGTGTTGGGAGCCACCCTCCGGCGATCCTTCCTGAAGGGATATGGTGACGTCGGGATGTTAGGGGAAAGGCTCTGGTGCAGCAATATTCGACCCAAGGTGGAGACTCCACGATTGGGGTACGTGGGGATGGGATCGGCTTGGGCAAGGAGAGTGTTGGGAAGTTGGGCCTCCTTGAACGTCGGAGATGTTTTTAGGTGCGGGAGGGTGGGGCACCTTGCGAGAAGGTGCTTGCTGAGGGAGGCGGTGTACTATGGATGTCAAGGCGTGGGACATATCCACAGAGACTGCCCTAGGGTGTCTTCCGGTCACCTAGGGGGTGCAAGTGCTGGGGCAAAGGATATGGAGATCGAGGGGGTCCTTCCGGACCCGGTTGATGGGGTTCTCATAGCGGAGGGACCCAAGGAGGATATGCAAAAGATATCGGAGGTGCTGGAACTCGGCCGATCAGTTGGGTACGTCGAGGATGGGATCTAGCTGTCCGATATGACGTTGTGTATCCGAGGGGTAGAGCAAGCAGAGATATGTGTGTTCCTTTCCAATGGTAGCGCGGTTTTCCCTCAGATGGTTCGGCGGCGTCGTCTCCGTCTGCGTGATGTGGCATTGATTTCTCCTCCGATGTGGTACGTGGAGATTGGGGGCCTCCTGATTAGGTGTCGTAGGCTTGAAACGGTGAAGGAAGTGCTTGGGGAATTTGGTGAGGTGGACGCCATACTCCAATCGGGATTGCGCCTGGTGAAGGCGGCGGTTTGGTGGCCTCGATGGCAGGTGTGGGCGGTCGGATTCCCTTGGTGAAAATCTTCAAGGTCGGCAGGGCGGTGTTTCACCTTCGTCTCGCCCTGGTGGAGGGGTCGTCTTCTTCGGTAGTGGGACGGTTGCCGGACAAGTTGTGCTCGCCGGACCGGTTGGGGTCCCAGGAGGTAGTTGGAATTCCGTGGAATGCGGGTGGTCCAGGTCACGGATCTGCTCGAAGGGATTACGAGGGTTTCAGCCGTGTTTCACATTTCGCTTTGATTGGTGATGATTCAAATCCTGCTCCAGATTTGGCGGCCGATTTTCGTAGTCCTTGCATGGATTTCAATGAGGATTCGGGTGCGATTATCGCTTTTGGCAACTGGATCTGGCGGGCCTTGTGCTGGTTTTGGCAGACCTTGTACTGACTTTACTGCGGTCTCGGATCGGGTTGCACCCATCTCGGATCCAGATGCTGGGGTCGCCGTTGGGTGCGGATCGGGCCCGGTTTTGGTTATGTCGCGGATCCGGCTGTCTCTCGAGAGTCCGATTGGGGCCCTTTGGATGCCTCGATGGGGAGTGGTGCACGAGACCCTGTGCGGGATAAGGTTTGTTCTGGCCTGGAGGAGGGTTTTGGCGCAGGAACATGTGGTACAGAAGGCTGCAAGGTGCTGGCTTCGGTCTCATCGCCCGGACAGATGTCGACAGATCTTGGTTCGTCTCTGGTAAGGACGGGGGTTGATCGTGTACTGGTGTGCGTTTACGATCCGTCTGCCCTCCCTCCGAGTCTTGTGGGGTGGGGGGATCGTCGTTGCCTCCTACCCCTTCATATCTGGTGGGTATACTTGCGGTAGGTGGAGGTACCCAAGGTGATGGCGTGCGGCGCGAAGCTATTGTACCGGGCGCGGCTTCGCTGGCCCGGAGCCAAAAGATGCAGATCAGATTCTTGCCGCAGAAAGAAAATGTAGAGATCGAAGACTGGCTTTGGGGGAAGCGACAGGAGGGTTTGGGCTGACCCGCTCGAGCTTTTTTCGCGTAAGCGCCATAAGTCTGAAGCCAGGCTTTGGTTGAAGCGGGAGTTGGAGGACAAGGGAGACTCCCACGTCTCTCGTGATGCGGTTGCTGAAGATCTCTCTTGCCTCCTCATTGGGAGATTCCTGGCAGTGAGGGGGCATTTCAGATCTGGTTATTGCGGAGTCGGACATTCATGTGCGGGTTGCGGAATGTCTTGGGGTATATGTGCCCAACAAAAACCCTCTGAGTGGATCCAAATGAAGATCGTCTCTTGGAATGTGCAGGGGTAGGGGGGTAGGGAGAAGAAGATGGCGGTGGGAGAGCTCTTAAGGTCGTGGGGTGCAGATGTGGCCTCTACTACGGGAGACGAAGATGGCGTGTTGGGAGCCAACTTCTTGGAGAACGGTTGGGGGTTTGAGGCTGTCGTAGTTCAGGGCGGTGGCTTCGATGGGTAGTACTGGCGGTCTGGTCCTCGCGTGGAATAGGGACATGTTTTCGGTTGTTGAGGAGTGTATGGGGTCCAGGACTATATCGGTCCTGCTTGAGTGCAAATCTGGGGAAGGATGTTTTCTGGTTACTTCAGTGTTGCGCGCGGCTAGTGGACGGTTCCCGGACGCACCATGGGTGATTGGCAGGGATTTCAATGTTACTCTGTTCACTCATGACCGCCCGGGTTAAAGGGGAGGGCGGGACCCCGGGTCGGATGGTTTTGCCGATTGCGTGAGTTGTTTGGGGCTACAAGTCATGGATGTTGGGAACAGGAAGTTCACCTGGCGTAGTTCCTCTGCGCGTTCGAGACTGGATAGATTTTTTTATTTCTACTGAGATGATGGAGAGGTTCCCTCTTGCGGTGGCTACGGCTCTTCCTAGGTCGCGGTCAGATCACACACCCATTTGTTGGGATTCAGGTGGGGGGGGGGTCTCTCGAACGATGTTCAGATTCGAGAGGTCCTGGCTATTGGAGGACGGCTTCAGGGACTTGGTTTGTCAGTTTTGGGGCTCCTTAAGGGTAGAGGGATCGGCAACACAGAAGCTAGCCGGGCAATTAAAGATGTTGCACAAAAGATTGAAGGCCCACCGTGTAGAGTTAAGGAGGAGCAGAGCAAAGAGACATGAGGGGACAGTGGCTGAAACTGCGAGGCTGGACGGTCTGGAGGACTCTCGTGAGTTGAGCAATGACGAAAAGATTGCGCTTGCGGCTTCGCATAGAGCGGTGATCGAGGAGGACAGACACATAGTGATGCAGCATGGAACACGAGTATAGGGCCGAATTTTTAATTAATTATAGGCGTCAATTTTATCTGCGTTTATTTAAGTTGTCGTGTCTTTAATTAAATAAACGAGATCGCCTGTGATCTCCCATAATTAGTTATAGATTTGATTTTCAAATTTGGTCGGTTAATTAGTTAGAGTCTATTTAGGATAATTAGTTGTCAATTTAAATTAGTTTTCTATTTTTGTAATCTCATCCCTCCTATATAAAGGGATGAGGGCCCATTGTTTTTAGAGAGTTCAGTTGATAATTTAATTTCAGATTTATCTCTCTCGCCTCTCCCTTCTCCTTCTCCCTTATCGTGGTCTTCACGATTCTTTTCTCCATCCCCTCGTATTCCCGACGAGCTTTTTCTTCTCAACCCCTTTATTTGCTTCTCCTCCTTAAATTCCACCGCTCAAATTTAGTTCCGTCATCGTCGATCTTCGATTTGCATCATTCGGTATCAGAGCATGGCCTATAGATCGTCCTCACGATCTGACGATCCGTCGAGACGTTCGCGCCGACATGCCTTAAGGGACTATCGTTCGTCCGAATGAAAACGGTGAGCCGACGACGCCCACAACAACGAGACGTTGTGCATGCTACTTGACTTACAAGCCAACTTCCATTCCATGTTTCGAGAGCTTGTGACTGACTTCGAGTACCTACGCACCAAATCAACATCACCCATCACCGCCACCGAAGTTGAAGACGACAACCTAGCCGTCAACGACGAACCAGCCGCTGTTCAAACCATTTCGGAAGAAAACAACGATGAAACGGCCGCTGTCCAGGACGTTTCAGAGGAGAAAAATGACAACCTGCTTGCTGTCCAACCGATTCCCGAGGAAAAAGAGGCCGTCAACGAAGAACCGATCGCTGTCCAGGCCGTTTTAAAGGAATAAAAGGCCGAAACGCTTGCTGTCCAGGTAATTTCAGACTTGAAAAACCCTCTGAAATCGATCTTCGCCCCATCTGCAGCCTTCTCACGAACCCCCGCTGCAGCCCCAGCCCCTCCGGCGCCCCCCTAGCCTCGTCGGACCCCTCCGCCATCCCCATACCCCTCGCGATACACCCCCCTACCCCGCCGTAGCCTACCCAGGCCTCCCCGAATCCCGCTGAAACGCTCCAACCAGCCACCACCCGCACCGTTTCGGCACGCCTCCTTTGCCCCAGCACTCGCCGCCCTTCCCCAATGCCTACCCACTTGCCTCCCCCTCCCCTACTACCCGCCACGACTTCGCCCAACACCGTCCAACACCCCCCTTTCCCTCTCCCACGCGCAGACCACCGCGCGCCTGTCTTCCCTCGTCGCCGCCCTTCCCGCCTACGCCCCCTCTCGCCACCGCGCCCCGCCTGCCTCTCCCCCGACTCCCTCCCTTCTCACCGTGCTCCGTGCTACTCACCCCTTCCGAGCCCTATCCTCCCCCTTCCTTTCCCACCCTACCGCCATCGCTATCCGTCCCCCGCGCCACCTCTCTACCCCATCGCTGCCGCTGTTGGACCAGCCCTACCGCCGCCACCTTGGTGCTCGATCTCTCAACGTCTCCGCCGGCCATGGCCCTCCATCCCAAGCACGCGTCGCCACCTCTTATCTTGGACGCACAAAGCCCTAGCAAGGATTTTCTTGGCAGCCGTTGGTGAATCCCTAAAATTAAGGGATGAGAGTTTAATTTGGAAGATTTACAAGGGAACCCCTCCTCCCAAAATTATTTATCAAAAGGGCCCATTGGAGGATAAATTATGCTATGGAATCCTTTCAAGTGAAGGGGTAGAATATTTGCAGCCGTACCCCTCAAATCAGAAAAATTACAAACGTAACATGGAAAAGGAGCAAAATTGGGAGATTCGACCAACTAGCCACTCGCCATCAACAACCCGAAGATCCAGCAATTCGTCGGGAGACGAATTTTTAAAAGCGGAGGAGAGTTGATGCAGCATGGAACCCAAGTATAGGGCCGAATTTTTAATTAATTATATGCGTCAATTTTATTTGCGTTTATTTAAGTTGTCCTGTCTTTAATTAAATAAACGAGATCGCATGTGATCTCCTATAATTAGTTATAGATTTGATTTTCAAATTTGGTCGGTTAATTAGTTAGAGTCTATTTAGGATAATTAGTTGTCAATTTAAATTAGTTTTCTATTTTTGTAATCTCATCCCTCCTATATAAAGGGATGAGGGCCCATTGCTTTTAGAGAGTTCAGTTGATAATTTAATTTGAGATTTATCTCTCTCACCTCTCCCTTCTCCTTCTCCCTTGTCGTGGTCTTCACGATTCTCTTCTCCATCCCCTCGTATTCCCGACGAGTTTTCTCTTCTCAACCCCTCTATTTGCTTCTCCTCCTTAAATTCCACCGCTCAAATTTAGTTTCGCCATCGTCGATCTTTGATTTGCATCATTTGGTATCAGAGCATGGCCTACAGATCGTCCTCACGATCTGACGATCCGTCCAGACGTTCGCACCGACATGCCTCAAAGGACTATCGTTTGTCCGAATGAAAACGGCGAGTCGACGACGTCCACAACAAGGAGACGCATGCTACTTGACTTACAAGCCAACTTCCTTTCCATGTTTCGAGAGCTTGTGGCTGACTTCGAGTACCTACGCGCCAAATCAGCATCACCCATCACCGCCACCGAAGTTGAAGACGACAACCTAGCCGTCAACGACGAACCAGCCGTTGTTCAAACCATTTAGGAAGAAAACAACGACGAAACGACCGCTGTCCAGGACGTTTCGGAGGAGAAAAATGACAACCTGCTTGCTCTCCAACCGATTCCCGAGGAAAAAGAGGCCGTCAACGAAGAACCGATCGCTGTCCAGGCCGTTTTAAAGGAAAAAAAGGCCGAAACGCTTGCTGTCCAAGTAATTTCAGACTTGGAAAACCCTCTGAAATCGATCTTCGCCACATCCGCAGCCTTCTCGTGAACCTCCGCTGCAGCCCCAGCCCCTCCGGCGCCCCCCAGCCTCGTCGGACCCCTCTGCCATCCCCATACCCCTCGCGATACACCCCCTACCCCGCCGCAACCTACCCAGGCCTCCCCGAATCCCGCTGAAACGCCCCAACCAGCCACCACCCGCACCGTTCTGGCGCGCCTCCTTTGTCCCCGCACTCGCCGCCCTTCCCCAACGCCTACCCACTCGCCTCCCCCTCCCCTACTACCCGCCACGACTTCGCCCAACACCGTCCAACACCCCCCTTTCCCTCTCCCACGCGCAGACCACCGCGTGCCCGTCTTCCCTCGTTGCCACCCTTCCCGCCTACACCCCCTCCTCGCCACCGCGCCCCGCCTGCCTCTCCCCCGACTCCCTCCCTTCTCACCGTGCCCCGTGCCCTCACCCCTTCCGAGCCCTATCCTCCCCCTTCCTTTCCCACCCTACCGCCATCGCTATCCGTCCCCCGCGCCACCTCTCTACCCCATCGCTGCCGCTGTTGGACCAGCCCTACCGCCGCCACCTTGGTGCTCGACCTCTCAACGTCGCCGCCGGCCTTGGCCCTCCATCCCAAGCACGCGCCGCCGCCTCTTATCTTGGACGCATAAAGCCCTAGCAAGGATTTTCTTGGCAGCCGTTGGTGAATCCCTAAATTAAGGGATGAGGGTTTAATTTGGAAGATTTACAAGGAGACCCCTTCTCCCAAAATTATTTATCAAAAGGGCCCATTGGAGGATAAATTATGCTATGGAATCCTTTCAAGTGAAGGGGTAGAATATTTGCAGCCGTACCCCTCAAATCAGAAAAATTACAAACGTAACATGGAAAAGGAGCGAAATTGGGAGATTCGACCAACTAGTCACTCACCATCAACAACCCGAAGATCCAGCAATTCGTCGGGAGACGAATTTTTAAAAGCGGAGGAGAGTTGATGCAGCATGGAACCCAAGTATAGGGCCGAATTTTTAATTGATTATAGGCGTTAATTTTATTTACGTTTATTTAAGTTGTCGTGTCTTTAATTAAATAAACGAGATCGACTGTGATCTCCCATAATTAGTTATAGATTTGATTTTCAAATTTGGTCGGTTAATTAGTTATAGTCTATTTAGGATAATTAGTTGTCAATTTAAATTAGTTTTCTATTTTTGTAATCTCATCCCTCCTATATAAAGGGATGAGGGCCCATTGTTTTTAGAGAGTTCAGTTGATAATTTAATTTGAGATTTATCTCTCTCGCCTCTCCCTTCTCCTTCTCCCTTGCCGTGGTCTTCACGATTCTCTTCTCCATCCCCTCGTATTCCCGACGAGCTTTCTCTTCTCAACCCCTCTATTTGCTTCTCCTCCTTAAATTCCACCGCTCAAATTTAGTTCCGCCATCGCCGATCTTCGATTTGCATCACATAGAGATAAAGTGGAGACAACGGTGCAGGCAGAAATGGATTAAAGAGCGGGACACGAATACTCGCTTCTTCCATGCGGTGGCAAGTGGAAGGAGAAGGATAAATATGATTCATGAGCATAGAACAGATGATGGTAATATTCTTGGTGATAGGGAGATAGGGCGAGTGTCAGTGGAACATTTTCGGGGTTTCAGTAGGTGTTTGCCATCTACGGGGGCTACCTAGTCAGGGAGAGGTTCTAAGTGTTTGACAGAGCTGCAACGACCATGGACGGCCATATCGCGATATATCAGCGATAAATCGGTATCGACAGGTCACCGATATATCGCCGATATGGTCTATATCGGGTATCGACAGGCCAAAAATGCACAATCTCGGTCCGATGTCGGCGATATGGGTCAATATATCGTCGATATATCGACGATATATCGGTATCGACATGGTACCTGTTAAGAAAAAGAGTCTTCGATATTCATTCAGGAAAAACCCTAGGCTCTCTTATATAGGGAGAAGCCCTAAGGGTAAATTACAGAGACGTCTAAATAAGAGAAAGAAATAGCAACAAGATACATAAACTAATAATAAATCTCGAAACTATCTCTACACTCCCCCTCAAGATGGAGCATAGATGTCTATCATGCTCAGCTTGGATGAACATCTCTGAAAAGGTCCTCTGAGCAGTGGCTTGGTGAATATATCTGCAGTTTGATCTCCTGAGCTAACATGTGCAGTAGATATCAATCCTCTCTAGATCAGGTCCCTGGTGTAATGGCAGTCAGCTTCAATATGTTTGGTCCTCTCATGGAAAGCTGGATTGTTGGCAATGAACAATGCTGCCTGATTGTCACACTGAAGTTTCATAGGTAGAGGCACAGCTACATATAGATCTTCTAATACAGAGTGAACCCACATCATTTCCGTGCTGGCTTGAGCCATGGCCCTATATTCGGATTCCGCACTGGACCTTGCCACCACAGTTTGTTTCTTGCTTTTCCAAGAAACCAGAGAGCCTCCAACAAACACTGCGAACCCTGAGGTTGATTTTCTATCCTTAGGACATCCTGCATAATCTGCGTCTGCACACGCTGAGATGGATAAGTCTGTGCCCTTTCTGAATAGCAGCCCTGACCCTGGAGAAGATTTCAGGTACCTAAGTATCATGTGTATAGCATCCATGTGAACCTGTCTTGGCTGCTCCACAAACTGACTTACCTGGCTAACTGCAAATGCAATGTCTGGACGGGTTATGGTAATGTAGAGGAGTTTTCCCACCATTTCTCTATATCTCCTCTTATCTACTTCATCAGTATCACCATCATACAACTTCATGCTGGGGTCCATGGGGATGCTTGATGGTTTGCACCCATCCATGCCAGTCTCAACCAGGAAGTCTGTAATGTACTTCCGTTGTGTCATCACCAAGCCATGTGCATTCCTTGCAAATTCCAACCCCAGAAAATATCTTAGGGTTCCAAGGTCCTTTGTAACAAACTGACGGCCTAGGAATGCCTTCGCCCTCTCTATGCCCTGAACATCGTCTCTTGTAACAAGAATATCATCCACATAGACCATAATGACAACCGTACCTGCCGAGGACTTCTGGACAAACAACGAGTGATCGGCATTTGACCTCTTGAATCCCTGGTGCTCAATTAGGTTGGGATGCTTCTGGAACCACGCTCGCGGACTCTGTTTGAGGCCATATATCGCCTTGTGAAGTCTACAGACCATATGCTTCTCTCCCTCAGCAGTAAACCCGGGTGGCTGCTGCATGTAGACTTCCTCCTGTAAGTCCCCGTACAGAAAGGCATTCTTGACATCTAGCTGAGAAATGCTCCAATCACGAACCACAGCAACGGATAGGAGAATACAGAGAGTCGAGTGTCTCGCCACTGGAGAGAATGTATCCATGTAATCCACGCCATATGTTTGTGTAAACCCACGGGCGACCAAGCGTGCTTTGTACCTATCTAACGTGCCATCTGCATGATATTTGACTGTGAAGACCCATTTGCAGCTCACAACGGATGCATCAGGAGGTGCAGGAACCAAAGACCATGTGCCACGGGACTGCAAGGCCCTCATCTCTTTTTCCATAGCTAATCTCCAGCACTCACTCTTCAAGGCTTCGTGGTATGTCCGTGGTATATCCACGGAAGATAATGTTGTGGCAAACTTCTGAAAATCACCTGTGAGCCGGTGGAAGGAAACCTGTGAAGCAAATGGATAGGATGCACATTGCCTCCTCTGCTTCCGAATAGCAATCGAAACATCAAGATCATCATCTGTGTCTTCCTGTAATGAGGAATCCTGCATATGTACTGAACTTGACCCGTCAGTAGTAACACCATCTGAACATACCTGAGGTGTAGTGATTGGCTGATCTGTCGTCTGAGCAGGACCTGACCGACGCGTATAATGTCTAGGAAACGATGATATGATTGGCCGTGGAATGGGTGGAGGTGGTGGTGGCGGTGGTGCTGGCATAGGAACTGACACAGGGGACGACTCAGGCAAACTCCATGTAGGTGGTGGTGGAACATAAATATCATCAGTGGTAGTGGATGGTACTATTCTGTCCCCAGCTGGTGAGAAATACATAACCGACTCGAAGAAAGTGACATCGGCACTGACGAAGTACTTGTTGGTTGTAGGATCATAACACCGGTATCCCTTCTGGGTTCTGGAATAACCAACAAAGACGCACTTGACTGCTTTAGGAGAGCTTGTCAAGTCCAGGAGATAGACGATGAACGAACGCCACAGCGCCAAAGACACGTGGAGGCAGTGAGAATAGCTCCTTGTCTGGAAAAATAAGAGAGATGGGTATCTTCTCACCAAGGACAGAGGATGGCATTCGATTGACCAGATAGCATGCAGTAAGGACAACATCCCCCAGAAAGAAATAGGAGCACAACTTTGAATCAACAGGGTTCGAGTAATATCCAAGAGATGGCGATGCTTTCTTTCCGCCACACCATTTTGTTGGGATGTATATGCGCAAGTGGTTTGGTGAATAATACCCTTTGATGAAAGAAATTGAGAAAGAGAGCGTGTACAAAATTCCAGGGCATTATCCGTCCGAACATATTTGACTGAGGAAGAGAAAACATTCTGCACTTCATTAATCAAATTTTTGACCACATCTCCTGCTTCAGATTTATTCTTCAAAAGAAATACTCATGAGACACGAGAAAAATCATCCACTACCACAAGATAAAACCTGTGTCCCTGGTGATCGGGAACACGACTCGAACCCCATATATCTATATGTAACAACTCAAATAGGGAGCTACTGCTCCGACTCTGACGACCTGGTAAGCTCGACCTATGATGCTTTCCCAACTGACATGTTTCACAACGAAACGACGAACTTGGAGAGATCGGGGGCAGAAGATTGCACATTTTCTGGAGCGGAAGGTGACCAAATCGAAGATGCCAAATGTAAGGAGAGACTGGTCCCTCGGAGTGAGAGGAGACGCCAGCATAGGATTCCCGAACCAGCCGATACAAACCATTCTGCTCAGAGCCACAGCCATTCACCTTGCCTGTGAGTATGTCCTGAAAAATGAGAGAAGACGGGTCAAATATAGCACGACAATTCAAATCCTTTGTAATCTGACTAATAGACAGCAAATTCATTGAGAACTCAGGGGCATGTAGAACGTTCTGTAGCTGCATAGTGGAGGATAGGAAAATCTCCCCCTGGCCAACAAGGGGTGAGTGGGTACCATCTGCTATCTGTACTGAACGGTCGGGAGGAATATCATTGTAGGCCTGTAATCTACCTCTTTCTCGACAAAGATGATGTGTGGCTCCGAAATCTATAACCGAGTCAGATATATCATGAGATGGTATGAGTGCTGATGATCTACCTGAGCTACTAGCAGCGGCGGATGAACTGACAGAGGCTGTGGCAGCAATATCTGAAGAACCACCAGATGAATCACCAGATGAATGTGGATAATATCACGGAGACGGGCCACAAGTTCGTCAAATCTATGATCTGCAGTAGACGGTAATGGAGACTGTGATTGCTCTACAACCCGTGCCGATGCTGGGAACCCATGCTTAGAGTAGCATGTCTCCTCCGAGTGTCCAGTTTGGTGACAATACGAGCACATCTGACTGAAGCGACCACCTCTTCCTTGAGGTCCACGGCCACGTCCACGACCACGTCCAGAAGGCGGTCCACCTCTCCCACGCGAGGCTGCCATCGCTGATGGGGGTGGAGTAGAAGAGCTGGAGGAAACTGGAATGCGACTGAGCCTTCTGTAGACATCCTCCACTGGAGGAATTACTGCATCTGCTAGAATCTGTGACCGGGCAGCATCGTACTCAGGATCGAGAGCAGCAAGTAGAACGCCCACCATGGTGGCGTTCCGAAACGTCTTCTGCTGTTCAGGAGTAGCAGTGAGAGGAATGGTACTGTATAACTTCTCAAACATCCCTCTAAGGGATGTGTATAGAGAATGGAGAGGTATGTCGGCCTGCTTCATCGTAAAAATGTCATGTTGAAGCTGCAACATCTTTGTCTCATTTTACACCTGCGAATACGTAGCAGCAAGGATGTCCCACATTGCCTTAGCAGTGGGCTGATGGAGTACGTCGTTAGCTATCTCCATCGTCAACGTACCAGACAACCAGACTTTCGCGTAGGCATCATCAGCCTCCCATGAGGCATAGATCCCTATCTTCTCCGCAAGCTCATCCTCGGTAAGAATGTGCTTCTTACCATTAGATTTCATGAGGCTCATGAACTGCATAGCCCATAGCTCATAGTTAGACCCGTCCATCTTCACTATCAATGCCCTAAATGTCGGTTTCGGTCACCATTTCGGTATCGACCAAAACAGAATTTCGGTGGAATTTCGGTCATTTTTTGTACTAGGACCCTCATATTTCGATCATTTCGGTCATTTCGGTCGAATTTCGATTTCGACTGGATATCGATATTCGACAGAAATTCGACTGAATTTCGTTGAAATTTGAGGCCATGTTCACTATTGGCGCAGGACCTTTGAATGCACCGGTGGAGGGCAAATCGACTTTCGATTCTGACATAATGCTGCGTGGAGAAGACGAAGGGAATATAGACACGTTGATGAATGTCTACACCAACTGCATCGGATTTGAGTACGTGTGTAGACTTTACGCACTCAAATCCATAAATCGGAGGAAGAGGGGTCTAGGGCACGCCTCAAAGGAAGCTTACAGCCCTTGAGGCGGCTAGAGAGTGCCGCCTGGGGACTGTTGGACGTTCAACACAGCAGCTGGGACCGCTGCGGCGGCCTGGGAACGTACGACGGCAGGAGGAGAGGCCGCCGGGAGGAGATGGGGGGCCGCTGGGGGCCTAGGGCGGCAGGAGGAGGGGCCGCCGGGAGGAGGTGGGGGGCCGCTGGGGGCCTAGGGCGGCAGTAGGAGGGGTCGTCGGGAGGAGGTGGGGGACGCTAGGGGGCCGCTGGCAGGAGGAGGGGCGGCGGGAAGGGAGGGGCGGCGGGTGGAGAGCCCTAAGGCGGCTCTGATACCATGTTAAGAAAAAGAGTCTTCGATATTCATTCGGGGAAAACCCTAGGCTCTCTTATATAGGGAGAGGCCCTAAGGGTAAATTACAGAAACGTCTAAATAAGAGAAAGAAATAGCAACAAGATACATAAACTAATAATAAATCTCGAAACTATCTCTACAGTACCGATACCGATATCGATATGTCCTTCCATGGCAACGACAGTCACTTGTGGCGGAGTTTTCAAGATTGGAGGTCCGTGAAGCGGTCTTTGATCTCAATGTTGATGGTTGTCCAGGGTCGGATGGCTTCTCGGTTTGTTTCTTTAGGGAGTCCTGGGGAGTGGTGGAGGAGGATGTCATGGCCATGCTGAACGAGTTTAGGAGGGAGAACAGGGGGCTGGAGAAAATTAATAACGCATTGTTGTTCTTGCTGCCGAAGAATGAAAGGGTTGCCAGAGTTGGTGATGCAAAATTGGAATTTTGGCGCGCGTCGAAAAATAAAATTTGGTAGAGATAATTGGTGGAAGAAGAAAGAGAAGGGTTGAGAAGAAGAAAATAGAGGGGTTGAGAAGAGAACTCGTCGGGAACACGAGGGGATTGAGAGGAGAGAAACGTGACGATCACGTGGGAGAGAAAGAGAGAGAGAAGGAGAGAGATAAAAATCTCAATTTTTCATTAACTTCAACTGACTAAAATATTGGACCATCATCCCTTTATATAGGAGGGATGATATTACAAAAATAGAAACTAATTTAAATTGACAACTAATTTTCCTAATTAGACTCTAACTAATTAACCGACAGATTTGAAATTCAAATCGACCACTAATTGAGATCACAGGCGATCCCATTTATTTTAAATAAAAATTACGACAACTCAATAAACGTAAATAAAATTGACACCTATAATTAATTAAAACTTCGGCCCTATACTTGGTTTCCACGCTGCATCAACTCTCCTCCGCTTTAAAATTCGTCTCCCGACGAATTGCTCGATGTAGAGGCGCCGTTGGAGAATTCATCCTTGAACTGTAGCTTCAAACTTCCCAATTTGATCTTTTTCCATGTTACGTTTGTATTTTTTCTGATTGGAGGGGTACGACTGCAAATATTCTACCCGTTCACTTGAAAGAATTCCATAGTTTAATTTATCTCCCACTGGGCTCTTTTGATAAATATTTTTTGGAGGAGGGGTCCCCTTGTAAATCTTCCAAGTCAATACCTCATCCCTTAATTTCATAGATGCACCTGGCGAGAAAACCCTTGCTAGGGTTTTGCGTGCTCTTAATAAGAGGCGGCGGGGCATGGCGGCGATGGAGGGCCCAGGGCGGCGACTCGACCTCGACGACGGCGTGGGCGAGGGAAGGCGGGGGTCGCAAGGGTTCCCGCGCGGGAGGGCGCGAGGTGCTGGGGGGCCGGGATCGGATTTCGGCGGGGTCGCGTGGGGTGCCTGTGCAGGGGCGGCGAGGCGGAATCGCGGGCTTCGGGGAGGGGTCAGTGAACGGGCGGGGGCGAGGGAAGGTGGGACCGGGGCTGGGGTCGCTGGGGACGCGTGGTTGGTGATGGGGAGGGGGTCCAAGGGTGGCGATGGGAGAGATGGCGAGGGTGAGGCTGGCGGGGCGCAAAAAGGGGAGGAGGGCCGGGGGAAGGCGGCGAGGTGGGTTGGCGCCGGGAGGAGGAGGCGCAGGCGAGAGGGGGAAACTGCTGGCGGGTGGGGAGTTGGCGCAGGACTGAGGGAAGGCGAAGGCGTCGCCGGGGAAGTTGGGGTTTGCGGGAGGCAGTTTGAGGGTGTGGAGAGGGGAGGCGGTGGACGGGGTTGTGTCGCAGGTGGGGTCGGGGGTCGGGGGGGGGGGGGGTCCGTCGGTGGTGCGGCGAGGGTTTGGACGACCGGGTGGGTGTCGGAGTTGGGCCTGAACTGCCGATAGTCGTTGGCGGCGGTGGCTGTGTTGCAGGTGCTTCCAGGACATCAGCTTCGACCCCAGAAAACTTGATGTTTTCATCATATAGATCTGTACTTTCATCAAATATTGGGCATGTATCATCATCGTATGGTTGCACAGGAGTCATATCAAATAAATCTTCATCCGTAGTGAAAATACCTTTATTTTTTGCTTCGAAATTGGGTTGAACAACGGCTACAACGATCTGACTTTCGTTGTCGACTAACGAATTTTCATCGACTTGCGCATCCAGCCATGCCTGAACCTTGATGCTTGATATAAGGCGCTTCTTGAACCTTTGTAGACGTGTGCGTGAATGCGAACCATGAGTTATGCAACTCAAATCATATTGCATTTTCCAATACGCGACGGGATCGTCGAATCGTAGGGACGATTCGGTTGCCATGCTCTAATACCAAATGATGCAAAATTGGAATTTTGACGCGCGTCGAAAAATAAATTTTGGTAGAGATAATTGGTGGAAGAAGAAAGAGAGGGGTTGAGAAGAAGAAAATAGAGGGGTTGAGAAGAGAACTCGTCAGGAACACGAGGGGATTGAGAGGAGAGTAACGTGAAGATCACGTGGGAGAGAAAGAGAGAGAGAGAAGGAGAGAGATAAAAATATTAATTTTTCATTAACTTCAACTGACTAAAACATTGGACCCTCATCCCTTTATATAGGAGGGATGATATTACAAAAATAGAAACTAATTTAAATTGACAACTAATTTTCCTAATTAGACTCTAACTAATTAACCGACAGATTTGAAATTCAAATCGACCACTAATTGAGATCACAGGCGATCCCATTTATTTTAATTAAAAATTACGACAACTCAATAAACGTAAATAAAATTGACGCCTATAATTAATTAAAACTTCGGCCCTATACTTGGTTTCCACGCTGCATCAGTTGGGGACTTCCATCCCTTCACCTTGTCGAACACGATTTATCTCATACTGGCCAAGGTGTTGGCCAATCGCCTTCGCAGTGTACTGGATGACCTTGTCCTTCCGCTTCAATCTGTCTTTATTCCTGGACGTCAGCTCCTGGATGAGGTGGTTATGGCTTCAGAGATGCCCGCTGATTGGAGGAAGAGATGAGTCGCGGGTTTTCTTTGGAAAGTTGATTTCTCAAAGGCGTATGACAGTATGTGTTGGAAGTTCATTTGGGCCTCTTTGGTGCGGAGAGGATTCCCAGATGTCTGGATAAACTGGATGAAAAGATGCATCACTACCGCTTCGATGTCGATTTTGTAAATGGGAAGCAGGAGGGTGGCTTCTTCCAACCGTAGAGGGGTGTGAGGCAGGGATGTCCTTTGATCCCTCTATTATTCGTCCTGACGGTTGATGCTTTGGCGGTCATGTTCAAGGTGGCGGAGGAGGGCGGTTTTTTCATAGGGTTCTCCAGAGAAGGTTTATCTAGGTTCTTGCGGCCTGTGCTTGGGGACGATCACTTGTTTCGTTTCTGGAGGGACAACTGGGCAGACGGTGGTGCTTTCTGTGATCGTTACCCGAGATTGTTTGCGTTGACTTCAAATAAGGATGCAATTGTGGATGAGGTGTGGGGAGACGGGTCCTGGTCTCCTAACTTTGTCACGGAGCTATCGGATCAGAGGTTGGATGAGTTTCTGTGTCTGTCTGGACTGCTTTTCGGACGCACGAGTCCGACGATGGGTCGCGATGCTTGGGGTTGGCGGGACGATTCCTTCTCGGTTCGGAAGGTGTACAGATCTTTGACTGCCCAGGCCTCCAATGTGGATTCCGTAGTCTAGGCGGATTGCAGTATGCTCTGGTCCTGTCGGATCCCTATCAGAATTAAGGTCTTTCTCTGGATTCTGAGGAGGGAAAGGATTTTGACAGCAACGAGGAGAGCAAGGATCTTCCTCGGAGCCGTGGAAAAATGTTGTAGGTGCGGCAATGCGACGGAGGATATAAACCACCTTTTTTTCGAATGCCCTAGTTCGGTTGATGTTTGGCAGAGAGCGACAATCATGGGCCTCGATTGGAGTAACAAGGCCTGCTTTTGGGTCTCTTGCAGGAGGTGGGGTGGTTCAGAGGTCAATAGACTGAAGATTTGTGCGACGATATGGTGCATCTGGTTGGGCAGAAATAGTGCGATTTTTGATGGGTCAAGGTTCTATCCCGAAAATGTACTTGGGCATGCTGGAGCCCTCTTGGAGTACTGGCATTTGTAAATATTTATTTTATAATCAGTATATTATTGGATGGCCCTCTAAAGGAGGCTCATCCCACCATTTCTAAAAAAAATTGCTATCGGAAGGAGAAGTTCCTTTCTGGGATGGAGTCTTGTTGTATGTAAAGAACCCTAGAATGTATCAAGGCTTTGATGATTCACCCAATATATACCAACCTCTAACTAGATCGGGGAGGTCTTCCCATAGTGAAAGATGCTCATCATCTCTGCCTGCATATCATAAAAGGGGCACAAATTAGAAACACCTGCAAAGCGCCGTGCACAACGATCACTTGTTAGTATTCGCTTTCGGCTCAGATAACTTGCAGTCATGAATTAAAAAGTCCACTGGAGGGGGTGGTCTGGCCACTGCTCTGTAGGCATGCTTCACCGAAAAACGGCTCTCTTTCGACACTCAATGAGCTCTTCAGCTGACCAGGTCATCCGGCTGACTCAGGGTATCCAAGAGAAGAAATTTCTCCATGTGCTGGTCCGAGAAATCTGCCAAGAATGAGGGTATCCAACAGCCTTCTATCCTACAATTCACCACCCGCACATCTCAGTCAGCAGTCAGCGCATAGTAGTGCGAACAACAGTTGAGAGACCCCACCACCCATTCAGTTGTCTGTCCAGAAACCAAATGAGCAGCCGTCACCAAGACATCACATAAAGGATGCTTCTCCAGAAGGTGAAGAAAAGAACAACGGCTGATGAGACAAACTGCCTTGAGCCTGGATGTCATAAATCCTACGAAAGAGCCTGCAACATAAATCCTCATTTCTGCCCCAAATCTTGCTAATTCATTTGAGATCTACTTGATATTTATATGTGGGGATTTACATGAATGGTTCAGGGAAATGTAGGCTCGAGTACATAGTAAGAGATGCCCATGCTATTTCTCTAATGATATTGTGGTTGATGAGACTATAAATTTGACAATAGAAAATTGAGCATTAAAAGAGAGCCTGAATGTAAAGTAAAAATAAAGGCATTTTTTGAAGACAAGGTTTTAATTATTTGGAGCCAGTTTTTAATGAGACCGATGGATCAGTGTTGGCGTAAAGTATAAATTCAATGATAAATTGTTGATATGGAGAGGAGTTTCAAGTGTTACTTGTGATTCTGTGAAAGGTAAAGGTCCGTCACATGCAAGGTCCCAAATTCAGTCATATCATGTCTCGTATACAGTCTTTGGATCCGATTTGACAAGAGAAGTTAAAAGGAAGTGATTTTGTCACAGTCAGACTTCAAAATTTTTTAAATTTTCTAAAGAAACAATTGTAGGATACTTTGAGAATCTTATTGACCATCAGCATGGAACTCCCGTGTATCATGAATTCAATTCCAAATAAACGAAAAACTCACATTTGCATACAAGTAAATACGGAATTGTTAAAATGTTTGGAAAACAGACCGACGTTATTCAAATTTTCATCGAAGCATATTAATTGCTTGGTTTTCAAACTAACGGCCAGTACCACAATCATTTTTATCAACATTACTGAATGGTTAAAAATTTCAACTGAAACAAGTTCCGCATCAACCAGACTCTGAAAGGAAAACTTACGGGGTTCAAAAGGGTGTTCAGATTTTCACAGTTCAAATCCAGTCGTTTAAATAAATGACCAATCTTGTGAATATTCATGAAAATCATTTGAATGTTTCCAGAAAAAACCATATAGTTTAGTTAGGATTCGGCAGCATGTTCTTCACTGATGAGATCCTTAACATGGATAGAATTAGACATAATCGCTGACGCGAAATGAATTTATAGGACACCGATATAAATGGAAAAAAAAGAATTCGGAGAAATAAAAGGAAAAAAAATCAGAGAAAATAGAACAAGTTTATCCCCACGCAGTTTGCTTTTCTTTGCTCTCTTTTCCTATGTTTTGTGGAAACCTAACAAGTAACAATAGGTGCATCATCTTGGGAACAACTGCTGCGGTTTCCATCCAACCTTTAGACTCTACACTTTACAAAATCATGTTCTGTTATTGTAGTACTTATAAAATGTGGACATTTATTATTAGGATATGCTCGCCAACCATTCTTTGTAGTGTTTGTGTTTCTTTTCTTCTCTTGAGGGAAGTAATTGCTATAAAAATTTCTACTCTTTTTAAAATCAATATTTTATCCTTCTCTATCACCATAACCTTGAGCATTGTTGGCAATTGAATACACCATTCACCCAAACAAATCATTTCCCAGGAATCTTTGTGAAACTTTGTCAAGATTCTCCTAAAATCCTTTTTTCCCAAACCAACTTGACTAGCGTATTTGTAGATAGCATTTAGGTCAATCTACCTTGATTTCAATTTGTATGATGATTCGATCCATTCACCTTGGTCCTCGACCACACTTTCCTATAAGTATTTATACACTACGATGTAAAGTCCTTTTAAACATTTTTATCTCTAATCCATTTTGTCTCATCCAAGCATAAAATGCTAATTTTCCTTCGATGCTTGAACCATATCGATGAACTTGCTAGTGAGCATTACATGTTAGTTCTTGCGTGTTTTAATAATATCAGAATTTGGTTGTATTATCTGCCAAAGTAAGTAAGATCAAATCAATCTTAAAGATCAAGCCAAAGGAACTAAAGAAGAAGAAGCTTAAGGAGCATGCTTAAAACTCAAGAAAAAGAACCAACGCTAAAGATGAAGATTGAAGGTCAATAACTCATGAAGCTAAAGGCTGAAGTAAGACTAAAGTGAAAGAGTCAAGGGAGCTAAAAAACAAAGGGAGAACAACCCGGGGATTTTTGCAAAAAAAAAGAAGTCAAAGTATTAATATTTTGTTTTTATGTAAAAAGTATTTAGAGAGTTATGTATTTTCTTAATGTACTAACAAAAACAAAAGTCAAAATTATTCCATCGACTAACCCAATTTTCAGTCGACTGAAATAGCCTTGAGTTGACTAATGAGTTCACCAGTGGATTATTTTTGAAACCCTAAAAATCACGTTTGGGATTATGTTTCTCAACCAACTGAGATTTACTTTCAATCGACCAACTGTAATTCCAGTCGACTACTTTATTTTTCAGTCAGTGAATTTTATTTTCTCTCAACTACTTTTTTGGACTATTCTGTTCCAGCCATGTTTATTTGCATATAATCATCCTTAATCACCTCTAACGGTTACTTAAACCCTTGGGAGCTTATAATTCAAACCCTATACTATCCTTATTCATATGAAAAGTGAAGAATTTACTATGTTCTTTCTAAACTTCATTCCTATCATATTGAGAGCATTTTGGAGCTACATTTTATTTTGCACATCATGCTTACTAAGTTTGATTCGATAATTCGTCTTATGAGTACTCTCCTAGCTATATAATATTGTTCATTATTATACCTCACATTTTATTGCATTATTTACTTTTGTGGTTAAAGAAGGTTTGTGCTTTTGTATATATTATCAGGATTGACCATACGAGCAACTCATTGTAATATAATTGGATCGCCCACGTATACAATCTGGTTTAGTGAAAGACTAAAGGTTTGGTCAAGTTAAAAGCTCAAGTAGGGAGAGTATGATTGTGGTTATTTATGCGGAGTGTTTCCTCGTTAAATGCTTATTCTTGCGGTTTTTTATTATTATATGTCTCTTGTGATTGAAAGTGCTACATGAGTTTTTGTTTATTAAAGATTTTGTGATTGCAGGCATTCATTTACGATCCGACCCGTTTAGAAACCTGCATGTCTTTTGGTCAAGGAAGCTCAAAACCAAGGGAGAAAATTCTTCTTGATAATTGTGTCAATCGCTTCGATGAGCTTGCTAGTGAGCATGCCAACATTGCATATGCCCCATTCCACATTTCTTTTAGTCAAGGAATCTCAATATAAAAGATGACCATAACAACAACAAAGCCTTTTCCCACATTATGTATGATCTGCTACATGGATTCTTTGTCTCCATTCAGATCTATGTTGGGTCATTCTCGGACTTAGGTCCAAGTAATTAAGATACCTTCATGCAGTCTCCTTCCAACACTTCTTGGACCTTCGTCGCCCTCTCTTACCCAGCTCAACATCCCAAATTTCGCATTTTCTAACTTCTAACCGGTGTTATCTCAATACCAAAAAGGGAGAAGAAAGTTTCTCTTGATTATTGTGTCGACCACCTCGATGAGCTTGCTAGTGAGCATACCAACATTTCATATTCAAGTCAGCAACTATCTTTTTTCCCTCTATTTCGGTCCACCATGATGTGAAAATTCTTGCCTTATTTGAGCTACATTAGGGCATTGGTGTAATACAATGAACTTTTAATCATTCGAGGACCCTTGTAGGCTTTGCACCATGCTTGGCGCAAGTGAGATGTAGCAACCATTGCCAGCTTTCCATAGTATTCGAGTAATGAAGCAAGGTGTTATATAAGGCATTTCCTTGACTATGTCAAAGTCTGCATATTAAAATATTTCTACAAAGTTAGTTGGTTATCTAACAGAACCCTCCATAACCCATTCATGGGACAGGCAGAAGGAACACAAAACTATTATTGTGGTATACTGAATGAATACCTTAATACATTAAAATAATCTCAGTATAAATATTGAATTCAAAATTTGTTATGCAATGCTATTGCATTATTTAGAAGGATGACAATGACTTTATGTCTTTCTACTTCTACCTCATTGGCCAACCATTGTTGCAATGTAACTGGCAAGAGGTGAACATCATATTCACTTTCAGGATCGCAGTTGGTTATGCTAAGAATCAATGTCCATAAAATAAAGAGAAAATTTGAATGAGATATTTTCTTGATCATGGAGATCTTTCTCTCCCATGTTGTTGGTCAACAAGCAGCTCACCACGGATCTCTACGCTTTTTCAAAACTCAAGTCACTTTGAATCACAAGAGGCGTACCTTTAGAAAGATGGAGACATGAAGGTTGCAAGTTTTACGAAGTTCATGGAAGGGCAGGAGAGATCAATGGTAGTGTGGTTGCATCGAGAGCTAGACCGGTAGAGTGGGCAAGGGAAGGGAGGAGAGATCAATGGTAGTGTGGTCGCATCGAGAGCTAGACCAGTAGAGTGGGCAAGGGAAGGGAGTTTGTCAACAGAGTCACATGTGTGGCCGGGGGTTTGCAACAGATCACAATAGTATTGGGATTGGAAGAGTAAGAAGGGGATTGGTGTTTAGTGGGTGGCTTGAGAACAAGAAGCTTTAAAGGTATTAGAATGGATTTCTTTGAAAGAGTTAAACAATTGAAGGATTTTGCTCTCCTTTTTTGAGATAGGTTAGATTCAAATCATACATGAAATGAAAATGCTATAGTGGATGTTTGTTCAGACACAAAAAAGATCAGATTCAGAACAATGTGATCAGGAGAAAAGTTGGTGTAGCTCCGATTGAGAATAAGATGAGAGAGAACCACTTGAAGTGGTTTAGCCATTTGCAAAGGAGGTCTGATGATGCACCAGTTAGAAGATGCGAGATTTGAGATGTTGAGCCATGTAAGAGAGAGGGAGGAATGCCCCAAAAGCATTGGAAGGAGACTATCCGAAGGGATCTTAAGTACTTGGATCTATGTCCAAGAACGACCCAAAATTAGATCTGAATGGATGCAAAGAACCCATTTAGCCGACCCTAATTAATTTAGGAGAAGGCTTTGTTGTTGTTCAAATCATAATCCTTAGGATAGTAGGTCACTGCAATGCACTTGATATTTAAATGGATTCAGTAGTATTGAAATACAAGCAAGTATAATAAGGTTTAGAGCACAACGGTATGGTGTAGGCCAAGTCACTGTAATGGCAGCCTAATCGAGGGCAGACAGAAAGGGTTTAATGAGGTCAGATATTAAATTATTTTTCTCAAGATGGCCATGGTTACGATTTTGGGACCATTTAAGGATCAATTTTAGATAGGTGATTTTGCTAACCTGGGGGAACCGGAGGTGAAACCTTTCCTTGTGTGGGATATAGATGAAAGAACCTACACAGTTGGCATTGTATGTGGTGCATACTACATAGTCCAGAAAATCATAAAATAATTTTTGAATGTATAATTTGTTTTTAGTACGTTAAAATGATGCTCTTAGTGGCTGATTGGAAGTGATGCAGGGTTTTGTTGTTCCTTCTGCCATGGCTTAGCATCGAACTTCCCTGCCAACTAACGTATTAAAGATAGCGATCATTGGGGGTGGTTGTTTAGTTGGCCTTCGAATTGTAGTGGTTTATAGCCTACCTCTAAGAGAATCCTCGTTTCAATAATGGATCAGCTCTGGTTGATGGTCTAGCTTCTCCATTTTTTTTGTCTCCACCCATTGTATTCTTCTGGTAGGTTTGATGAGCTTCTAATTTTACAATTGCCACTTGCCAAGGTGTGATCCTAGTTATTGGGGGATTCACTTTTTAAGTTGGCATATCCTTCTATATTTGCTTGTCAAGTAAAAGTAAAATGTTAGGAAGCTTTCAAATATAAGGTACGGTTTTTTTGCTTTGAATGTAGCTCTGCCTGTGTAGTTTTGAGTATTTTGAGCTGCACTGTGGCCCGTGAGTGATATTAGGCTAGTTTAATTTAAAATTATTTCCATTATTCTGTGTAATAAAATTATGATCTTGTGATTTATCTTGCAGCAAAAATCGTGGTTGTCTACAATTGCCAAAACGTGTTCTTATTCCATGGTTGCCTGGAGTCTTCATCTGCGACTATTTAAAGCAATCCGATACATTTGAGGTTTGTCTAATCTGCACTTTTTAGTAGTTATAGTCAATGTCGATGAAGTTTTAAATGATTGTAGGAACATCTCTGGTGAGTTTTTTCGGTGACTTGTGTTTAGTCAACATCTGTATTTGACGATGTTGGTAGAAAGGTTTGATTTCAAGAGCTTTCTAAAATAGTTCAATTTAAAGAATGTGGATAGGAAAGTCTTGGATTTGTGAAAGGAGATATGATTTACATAATATATACATACACTTTGTATAGTAAAAAGATACAGACGAGGAGCAGAAAATGCACAAATTTATATGATCTTGTCTTTTGAAGGGTTGCTCTTCTTTCAGGAGTTCACGTGATATTTGAGCGAGCTTCATGTTGTAAAAAGAAACAGAACATGAACAGAAAAAATATAAATTATATTTTCATCGTTAATGGTTACTTTTCTTATTTTTGAAAGAAATGGCTACTTGTTTTCCAAGAAGAGTTGTAAGTTTTCTTTCATTGATGGAATAGATGGAAACCAGTAAGAATATAAGAAGATAAAGAAAGAAGCAAATAAGGTAGGTAGTGAAGATAAAAGGTTGGGGCATTTATATGTATGTGAAATTTAATTCGAAAATAGGTGTAAAAGATATTTTCATGCTGGCTAGATAATCTTTGTTCTTGTGATGACAGGATATTTACCTTCTCATCCAACATTTATTAAAATAATATAACAGAACAAAATTATATATTCATGTATGCTTTCCAAACGCATTAGTATCTGTTGAAATCAGAGAAGCGGAAGCGAAATCGATAAATCAAGAAACATAAACATGAACACAAGAGATTTAACGTGGAACCCTACTCCCTAAGGAGCGGGATGAAACCGCGGGAGAAGCCTTCAACTGGGCGGATATTCTATTAGAATTTCTCAATGAGTACAGGGGGTGAGGAGCTCCTTATATAGCCTCTCAGACAGTCCGGAGTCCCACCGCTCATCCATGTGGGACTAAACATGAGTGGAGTAATTGGATCTTGGTGAGATCCAATTACCCGTCTATAACATTCTCTAACACTCCCCCTCAAGCTGGAGCTGAGAAAGCTGCAGCTTGCAACAAAAAGAAAGTATACAACACATCCTCACATGATACATCACAAGAACACATGTCCGTTGCTGGTAGAGGACCACGCACGAGGACGGGTTTGCGGCTTTCAGGTCATCGGAACGTATCTCTGTCATGCCTATAGAACCGTTGCGATATCAGGTCATCGGAACATATCTCTGTCGTTCCTGGAGAAGAATCGCTGCAGAAGAAGTCCAGCGCGGGGAACTGATCGGGTCGTAAAAGAAGAAGTATACGCCACCACGAAGAAGTTGATGCTCAGTGAAGACGGATGATCTGTAGAAAGCTGGAGTGATGGTATGTCAGTCGTAGATGGACAGTTGTGAAGAATACATCTCTGACTCCTCCTTTCTCCCATACTTAATAGAATAAAGATCGCGGATCAAGTTGGGAGAAAAAATGAAGAATAGGGAGGAACAAAACATTCTCAAAAGTTTGTTGCGGCTTTTCCCTCATTATTTTGTAAATGGCTGCCAATTATTTTATCACAAGCCGTGCAATTTGTTAACGGCTTTTGCAAATCATTTTTTTCTTGCGTACGACTCTTTCTTGTATGCGGCTCCTTTCTTTCTTTCTTCTTTTTTTTCTTCTTCTCTTTTTTTTTTAAATCTGACTCTCCAATTTTTTTGTTTTTAAGCCCTGTTGGGCTCACCATTTTTTTCCTCTTAACGCACATCCCTCCTTTTTTTAAAAAAAATGCCAACGGCTTGTGCCCCCCTTTTTTTAATTCATGTAGCCCGCTACCCCTATTTAGGGTTTCCAACGTGGGGGCCATGTTTCCTGTTCTCGGTGACGATTATCCTGGGGGGGGGGCTGCCGCCGCCGCATACGAGAAGAGGAGGCGCCGCCGCCATGCTGGAGAAGAAAGCGTATATGCGACCTTTGGAGCCCGCCTGGGCTCGCGTATCGCAGCATCGGCCAGGAAATGGCCTCGCTAGGGCACTGTGCGATGGAGAAGGCCTTACTAGGGCATCGTGCGATGCCGTCTAGATGTCGCGCAAGGAGATGAGCTTGTGCACACCGCCTTGGACTAGAGTGACTGGAGGCGCCCGTGCGGGGAGATCGAAGGGCTTGCGCGCCTGGGCGTTGCGAGAGAGTGCTGCCACCATGCCGCCTATGAAGAAGGTACTGCTTCACGCGAGGGAGGGACCGGAATCGACAGCAGCGCCGCTGCGTGCTGGGGAGAGCAGAGATGCGCGCCTAGAAGTAAGTGCGCGCAAGGACAGGGATGCAGCATGAGGAGATTGCCAGGGCTCCGTGGGTCTATCGCTGCTGGTTACGCGGCAAATCATCTTCATTGGGCTTTGTGCAAGGAGCTCGCAGAGGCTTCGAGGTTGGAGCGCCGCCATGCTGGAGGTTGGAGCGTGCTTCGACACCGCCGAAGCCTAGAGCCTCCGTGCGACTCGGATGGGCTGTTTGGGATGGCGATGCATCGCCTGGAGCGCTTGGGAGATATGAAGCCATCGATCTTTTTTTTTGTCTGCCACGACTTCCGCCGCGTTTCCAGAGGCATGTGCTTTATCAATCAAGTGATGAAAGGGATCTCGCCCATGTGAGGTCGGGTTGAGAGGATCGACGCTCCTGGAGTCCGTGCCTGGGAATCAAACCTGTAGGATACGCGCAGCCCGTGCTGCTTGCTTTGTATCAGATGCGGCGGCGCCTGGAGAAGGGTCTCGCTGCGTTGCCTCGCATGAGATGAAATCTGGATCAAAGGGGCGGAGGCTAGGGTTCTTAAGGAACCCATCATCTTCTCCTTCTCTTGTGTAACATGCTCCAGGAACAGGAGATGATCTGAATTCGAGATGTTTGATGATGGCAGCAACGATGGTCAGATCATTAAAATAAACATAATCTTCAAGAAGACAAATCGAACAACTCGAATCTCCAACACAAATAAAGAATACAAAAAACTCCTCGAGAATCGACCCGCTCCGATACCATGTTGAAATCAGAGAAGCGGAAGCGGAATCGATAAATCAAGAAACATAAACATGAACACAAGAGATTTAGCGTGGAACCCTACTCCCTAAGGAGCAGATGAAACCCCGGGGAGAAGCCCTCAACTGGGCGGATATTCTATTAGAATTTCTCAATTAGTACAGGGGTGAGGAGCTCCTTATATAGCCTCTCAGACAGTCCGGAGTCCCACCGCTCCTCCATGTGGGACTAAAACATGAGTGGAATAATTGGATCTTGGTGAGATCCAATTACCCGTCTATTACATTCTCTAACAGTACCCATGCATACAAAGCTTCATGTTGTGCACCATGGTTTCCACATATTATCTCTCGTGTCTAAAGACCACCGCATCGTTCCAAAGGCCCACGAGATGCTTGCAGCTTACTCTCTTCTTGATATCTTCTATATGCAGGTTCCACACCCATCAATCCTTCTAGACCTGAAGCTTGCCCAAAAGATGTCCAGCCTATTCGTATCCACCATTGACACCATTGTGATGCCAATCAAGCCCTGGCTAACACTTAGATATGAGAAGAATAGGCGATTCTCTCCCATTGTCCCAATCCGAGTAAGTTCTGTCCAAATCAACATCCCACCTGATCCTAAACACAATGCTGACTAGCCCTTTTTTGCTTCAGCAAGCTTAGCTGCAGCTTGACCTTTAGGGCACTTTGACCCTCTAAATTTATCGCAATCCATAGAAATTGGAAAGTATCGATCAAGAACCATGTGTGCTTCCCCAATAGACCTCATACCCCTGGAAATGGAAAATATTATCATTCTTCTACTCCCAAGTATCAACGACCTTATCCAGTGTTAACTCTACCTCGAGCATCATGATGAGCAAAGAGAACTCATCCACCCACTCATCATAAAATGACACCATGAACTGAGGGAACCACACCCCAATCATGCACAATACTGCAGCCTTTATAAGTTCCGATTTTAAATTTATGCCAATGAAAGAAATTCAAAGTTACATTAGCATTGTAATATATAGTACAATTAGGAAAAATTTAGGACTTAGAGCATTGCCAACAAGATTGCAAACGCTGGTATTCACTGTTTGCTCGAATTGTAACAGAACAAAAAAAAATGATTTTTTTACTAGTTAATTTGGGGAGGGTGGTGCCCGAAAAAATGGTATTATGAAGACATCATATTAATTCAATTTTGAATTTTTGATAACAACAAAACATTTTCCCATATTAAGTAGTGCTCGCTATATGGATTCTTTACCTCCATTCAGATCTCTCTTGAGCCATTATCACGCTTAGATTCAAAAAAACGAAGATCCCTTCGGATTAGTCGCATTCCAACACTTCTTGGGCATTCCCCGCCCTCTCTTAGCCCGCTCAACATCCCAAACTCGCATCTTCTAACTGATTCATCAACCAACCTCTTTTGCAAACGGCCAAACTATCTTAAGCGGTTTCTCTCATCTTATCTTTATCGGAGCTACACCCACTTTCCTTCTGATCGCATCATTCCAAATCTGATCTGTATTTGTATGACCACCCATCCATCTTAGCATTTTCGGTTCTGCTATTGTTATTTTCTGGACATGTCTATGGTTCACATGCCAACATTCAGATCCATAGAGCATAGCAGGTCTTACAGATGCTTTGCAGAACTTTCCTTTGTTTTTCAAATGAATTTTCTTATCACATTGAATAGTAGAGATTCTTCTCCACTTTAGCCAGCATGCATTTATTATATGAGTAACATCTCCATCGATTTACCCATATTGTTGCAAAATAGATCCCAAACTCCAAAAGATCTTTTTTATGAATGTTATCTCCATTGATTTCCTCATAACGTCGAGTGCCTAGGCATAAACTGAAATCACTATACATTGTTCTACATGTAATTCGGAATTATGAAGTGTTCAACTTGTAATTATGAAAGCATATAGGGTTATGGTGTAAAAAATCCCTTTCTTGTTTGGTTGTATGGCCATTAGGCAATTTTTGAGTTATGTGATACCTTCCACTTCCATTATCTCCCGAAATGTCTTTTTTAAGAGAAAAGAGTGATGGCCGATACTCCGTGTGAGTATATTATACTTTGCTACTTTTTGAATTAATTTTTTAAAGTGCTATTCATCTTTTCTTTTTTTGTAGTAGTTAATAACTTCCTTGGTCAAGTAACTTTTAGAGTCAACTTTTTTGAAGTAATTTCAAGCATGGTTTTAAAAAAACTCCACGTTGAGACATTGACGCTTAAGCCTCAATGCAGTTTCGAGTGATTATAAGCATGAGGTTATAGCCTCAGACTACTTTAGTGAGTCTTACACCTTGATCTGAGATGGTACGAGATTATGAGGTGTTGAAGAGGTATCGATCGACTATTTAGGGAATATGAAGATATTTTCATAGAATAAATTATGTTTTTATATCTTCTTCTCATTTAGAAAACTTAGTAAGAAAGAACTTTTTCCTGGTATTTGAACATTAAGAAAAAAATTAAAATATTAACGACGTTTACAGTTTATTGGATCCTTCTTTGGCTACAAATCAGTTAAGATTTTATTTTTATGTTTACTTTTTTCATCTTCTATATTAAATATAATATTACATGAATGAGGATTCTGTTGCTTGAGTGCGAGATATTTAAAAACTATCTTTGTTGGTAACTTCGAATAGCTATGAACTTTCCTCCCGAAATCTACCTAGAATATTATAAAATCAGAATTTAAAACTTTATGGTGAACTTCTAAACTTTCAATCCCAAATGTCTCGTGATTTAAGGATAACCAGGGCAATAAATTAGATTTCCAACCCTTTAATGAATTGAAAAGTGATGAATGTTTTTTTTGTTTATAATTATATTCCCACATAAATATATAATATTATTAATTCCATTTCTCTTAATATAAACTGTGGCGCACGCCTTGGCCGTATCGTGGCTTATGCTTCTCCTCACTTAAAGGGAACCACCTCGATCTCAAGTCTGTCAACTCATATCTGTTTTGAAAGCTTGCAAAAATAGTTTTCAACTTTCCCGTTAATATCATAACTTGTCACCAAAGCTGTCTTCATTTGTGTATTACTTGAGTTGAGCAATATCCTCTTTTTCTCCATTTCTTTGCCTTGATTTAAGACGGTTCTTTTTCCCTTCCTTGAAATCAAGCTTCATAAGCTCCCAAGTATTTGTCTACAATTAATTAAATGATGTCTTTGTTTGCTTAATTCTTGCACTGTCTGATTGTCATCATCTAATATGTGATGCAAACTTCAAATTACAATCTTCTAGCTTGATCTGTGTAGGACGTCAAGGATCACTGTAATGAAATGTTATCCATGGAATCTTGGACTGATCCAAATGCAATAATAGAACCAGAGAAGGATGCCGGGGCTTCAGTAGCTGCACTATCATTTTGGAATGCAGCTGCACCAGCTCAAAATTTGGAAAAGAATCTCTCTGGCGACAACGGTGATAAGGGAAGCATCCGTGCTGAAGGAAAAGGCAGCTACAGCAACCTAAGTAATTATTATCTAATTGCTCTTGTAATCGCCTTGGTGTCGGCAGTGATTGGCTGGTGGATAATTAATTTCAGCTACAATTGATGAAATTGATTGATATGTTTAATATCTTTGTAGTTTTTCAGTTCGCATCCCCAATGTACAAGTTCCTTTTCTTGCATGATAGAAGATGAAGAAAGTTTATGCGGGAAGGAGTGGAACAATGTGTTCGTTTGCTGAAAACAATGGCTTCTGGAAAATTTATAAAGCTTCAGCATTCAAAGGATAGAGAAATCTTTATCTGTGGATAGGGAAAAAATAGATTTATATTATAGTTACTAGAAAAACACTTGTTAGTTTTTTAGTAAATGTAAAGATCGTGTATTGGATGCTTTCAATTACAAATTTAAATTTGTGTTTCATTGTTTTTTTTAATGATAAATATGTGCAGATTATGGCATTAGTAAAAATGAAAATGCTAAAGTGGATATGTGGTCATGCACGAAAAGATCGGATTCGGAATGATGTGATATGAAGGAAAGATAGTGTAGCTCCAAGAAAGGATAAGATGAGAGAATCGTTTAAGGTGGTTAAGCCATTTGCAAGAGAGATCGGTTGATTCACTAGTTAGAAGATGAGAGATTTGGGATGTATGTTACGAGAAGGTGAGTAAAGACCAAGAAGTGTTGGAAGGAGACTATCCAAAAGGATCTTAATTATATGGATCTAAGTCTGAACGATTCAAAATAGATTTGAATGGAGGTGAAGAATCCATGTAGCTGACCCTATTTAATGTGAAAGAAAGTATTGTTTTAATTATTTTTTAATCAAAAGAAAATCAGTCCATCTCCATTCTTTATTGTAAGGTTGTGATTTTATTGCCGGTCCTGTGCTCAGGTGAAGGACAGCTGTGATGGGTAGCTAACGGTCAACATAAAAGTATGAGATCTCTTAACCATGGACCCTTGCATTTATTTAGAACCAGCTAGGGTCCCCTAATCTTATCATGCATTGCATGTGATAAAGCTCAAATATGGAGTCAATTTATATAAGGTTGTTTTTGAGATTTTCATGTATTACAAGAACTTGAAGTATATGTTTGATTAATACCAGGGAGTATTGATGGCTTCCATGGCTTAAAAGGACTATTTGAACTTTTCTTTTATCTTCTTCTTGTTCTTGTTCATCCCTTGCTTGTCCTTTGCTCAAATATTGAAACCTAAGTAAAAGTTTAGTAAAATAAGTTTTTATCATCACTAAAATATGCATGCTATGAGTGACCTAACAATCACACTCTTTTTTATGATGACAAAATATTTTCAAGTATGTTTGCAAAAGATAATAAGTGGTGTGGTGTGTAAGTTTTTTAAAAACTTTTCATAAATAGTTTATACTATTTCTTAGTCTTTTTTACAATATAAAAAAGGTTGGCAACAACTAAAAGATGGTAATTTTATACTAGAGTTAAACATGGTCTTTTTAAAATTCTTTACTTTGTTATAGAGTTCTTTGCAACTAAGATAACAAGTTAATCTTTTATTCAAGGTTCTCCCTTAAAGAATGGAGGATGGATCATTGTCAATTCATTATTGTATGATTAATAAAATAAAAAATATAAGAATCACCTCATGATATTGATAAAAGACTTATCCAGTCACGAAAGCTTTACGCTAGCATCCATCCATTGTCTTCAATAGATGCATCCTTGGTCTTGGCAAGATTCATCTCAGATGTTGATGCGAATAGACTCTTTCTCATGATTTGGTTTATCTCCTTTAGATCTCGGTACCTTCATGTATTCTTTATGTGTTGGTACTTTGGGTCCTTGACTATTAGCTTTTACTTTGATTTTTGGCATCCAAATCCATTTTGTTTTCCTTTTAGTCAAAAATTTAGTATTAGAAGAATGGTTATTAACTTTCTCTTTTTATTTTTCAATCTTAATCAATGAAAGAGATTTATTCAAAAGCTCAATAATTTCTTTCTCGAGAATAAAAATACAATCTTTGAAACGAACTAAGCAAGTATTTTGAATTAAGCCTATTTTATTTTTCAATGCATCTTACTCATTCAAGAAAAAGTATCTATCATTATTTAACAAATTCACTATTATATCTTTTTCAGTAAATTTAGTTCTTTTTCGTATCTCGCCACTACTTTAAATGAATCTCAAGAGACATTCAATGAATCATATAAGAGGGTTTGCTTACCTTATCATCATCGTCGGATGAGCCTATATAAACTGGTTCCATGAGAGCAAGGCATTTATCTTTTTATTCATCGTCGCTAGATATGAATGTTTCTTGATGTGATTCCCCTTTCAGTTTGCCCTAATGCATTATTTTGAGGCACTCCATATCTCTGGTGCAGTTCTCAAGTGTGAGACATGGTCAAATTATTCTACGAATAAAGCATGATATTAGGTATTTTTAACTTTTGAATCGAGGGAACACCATCATCTTGTTTTTCCATCTCGAGTAGTTCATCTCGTTGAAGTAAGGGAAATGAGTGATGGAATTTTCTTTGGTGTGAGTTCTATTGAAGTTGGTTATATATTGTTTTTCCATCTAGCTTTCTATTCCAATGTTGGATCTAAACTAGTAAAATCTAAAATAAAATAGTTAATATCAATATCGATCACAACTAAAAGATAAGTATTTTAACGAGGAAACACAACCATGCAAAAATCTTAATCAGAGTCATCCCGACTTGAGATTTTACAAATCGATGACTTAAGCCTACATTAACAACTTGCTTCAACGCAGGCAAATCAAGCAAACTAAACCCACTCAAGTTTAAAAAAACATCATTTTCATTTGGACGAAGGGATTTCACAACCTAGTCGATACACTAGAACAAAGTATAGTATTCCTAGAACCTAAATAAAGTATGCAAATGAGTACTAGTCTACAAGAAAATGATCTTACAGAACGAAGAATGATCGTTGATGAATGTATTGTGAGAACAACAAGCTTTGGATTTGAAAGTGAACTTAAATCTCACGTAGAATTTGTCTCTCTACATAAAATTCCATCATAAACATTTCATGATGAAGCAAAATCATCACATATTTTACATATGACATATGAATTAAAAATGCAAACTTGGGTTCAGGAATCATATCGATAGGCTAGTAGTTCTGATGAATAAAAATTTGAGAATGGTAAATGCCTAAATGAGGGTACTCCTAATTAAGAGGATCTTGGTTACATATAATTCACTACACAACCAAGTGCTTGCTTTCGAATAGGGGAGGTAATTATATTTCTAAAACCAAGCTATTTCCGGGGTTTATTAACGTAAAGATTTAGCTATAAACTTGCAATAGATGATTACTCTATTTGCATACAAAATATCCATGTAAACTTCTCGATTTTATCAAGATGTCCTTTTGTTGGTGGTGCCATCAGGGGTATTTTTGTAACATGCAGAGGTTTATTGGGTATTTTTGTAAATATGAAGGATGCTTTTGTAAAACTCAAAAGGGTATTTTTAATATTTGAGGATGGGGAGTATGCACCCAGATGCATGTAATTTGCTTTCTGAAAAATGTTCACTTTTTTACTTTCTAATATTATCTGAAAAATGCACCCAGATTTAAGTTCACTTTTTAATATTTGAGGATGGGTATTTTACATGCATCAGGGCATATGTCTTCCACGTTTTTTACTTTCTGAAAAATGTCACACTACAAGAAAAATGGGCTGTGATGACAAATTTGCAGTGACGAATAGAAGACTTGTAATGACGAAAAAGGATATAATGACGACCATTTTGTCACTGCTGCCCCATCTCCAAAAGTCGGGTCTCCAATAGTGACAACAATACTGTTGCATTTATTTTCTGACGAATAGCCTGTCACAACAAAGAGTTGTCATGATGGCTAATTTGTCGCCACAGAAGAGTTGTGGTAACAATTCGATTAGTCACCACAACCTTCAGAACCTTGATTTTTTTAAATAATGGATATTTTACCTGTGAGAAAGGCCATATAATCAAAACAAATATACATACAATAATAGTGCACAGGAATAAAAAGACAAGGAGTTTTTACCTGTAAATTTATAGTCGTGTTTTTACACAACCAGATTGAATGGAACAACAAAGAATAAATAAGCTGACTTATTATCATGATGTTAATTATGAAAAAACAGTTAACATTCTTCAAATAAATCTTCGAAGAGTTCTTCATATTTGAAGCAATGTTCTCCAATGAGCAGCTCACTATTCCAAATTTCCCCACGATCTTCACCTTGAACTCTTACATGCCATAATTCACATAGATAACAACACATGTGATATCTTTGTCAGAAAAAAACGGGAACTCATCTTCATAAAATGATATTAAAGATAATAAAAATTGACCAGCACAATGATTTTTTCCCGGCGCACATCCCTCATGCATACATGCAACCAAACATATAAAAGTCAAAATCACATGAAACAATCATCGAATCTTGTCTTAGAAGACTCTAGTCTATAGAATATTACCTTGAAGATCTTGGAGCTAATGTGTGCATCAACGATGTTAAATATGTCATGAACCTTGAAAGAGACAGTGGAATTGGAACAAAGGAGATGTTGGAAGAAAATTAACCATACTTCTTTTCTTGTCATCTAGAATGTTGCTTCAACATGATATTTCAATAAATAAAAAAGAAACTGTTTCACACAATAATGATAAGATAAAATAAAAAGTAAATAAATAAGATCATAAGAAGGTAGTTCAATAAAAATATCTAATTGAATCAAACAGCCTTTATTTATAAAGAAGAGAATCAGAATATCTCCAAGTCAGCTTCCATCATCCGCTTCGAACGATAGTTCACATGATACACAAGTTCCAGCGCCTCCAGAAATAAGTTTCAACATGATATTTAAGTTTTATTGTTAAGTCATATAATTCTTGAAAAGATAAGCTTGCGAGTTTTTCTTTCATGATTGATACTAGTAGGGCGTCTATATAGAAAATATGCAAAAGGCTCAGAAGTAAAGAATCCAAAGATATGTTAGAAATTTAGGAAAAAAATGTTTGCAGATATTTGTGCAATGTTTGATAAGATTTCCACTAAATTCACAAATACACTTGAAATGATTGACCATATTTCAGCAAGACTTGAAATTTCCTAGAGCTTGCTTAAACAACCGGATTTTTAACAAAAATCAAAGAATAATAAGTTCAAGATAGTGAAATTGATCTACATTGATTAATATGTAGTAAAATTGATCTATATTGATCGATATGTATTGACGAATAGAATAATACTTCTACACATTAAGTAAACTGCCTACCAGTAAGAATATCTCTTACAAATTACAATGGATTCTTGCCTTAAACTTCATGGAGTCTGATGTGATGATAAATGAGCTTAATTTTGGTAAAAAAAATGTCAAAATGAGAGATTCTTTGATAATAATAAATATTTTCCCATCCAAGGGCCACTATTGTACATATGCATCATTGAGTTACTTTTTCATATGATAACTCGGAATGCACGAGCAAGAAATATTGCCTTTCGCATCCGCTCATTTGTCGTGAGAGGACATATTATTTAAAACTAAGAAATACAATAGAGAGAACATATTGTTTAAAAAAGAACCATCAAAATATATAAGCCACACATCTGACAATCAACCTGATCCAAAGTAGTGAAGACGACTTACCATTTTCATAGTGGTGATGCTGTTGTCCGATCTCACTTCAATGAGACTAACATACTATAATAAATAAACAATCATATTAATAATCATAAACTCCATAAATATCAACAATTGTACTAGGATGATTAATCTAGTGAAGCAAACAATTCTGAAGTGGCAGTTGTACCTTGACAATTTGGATTGTGATGAATGCAACCCAAACAAAGACAAGAATGCCAAGTTGTACATATTCTGAAGAAACGGTACCTAAGAGATATTTACAAAAGAATTGAGTGGAACTAAGAGGAACTACACATTAAACACAAGTAGAGACAATAACAATCTCTATATGATTTACCTCCGATCTTTGTTTGTGTTGCTTAGAACAGATTCAACTTCATCAAGACATCTACTTTCCAAAATAAATAGAATAAATGTGATCATTGAAAAACATACAATAAATATGGAGAACGCATGTACTTCAGGCATTCAATGACCATTATTTGGAGTCATGCGACTCTATACCTCTTGAAAATAATTTTTTAAAAATGTATGAGAAAAGAAATTAATATGCATACATGTTTAATAAATTTAATTAATTACATACTCGCCTCGTAATTATCTCCTCCATGTTTCTGAAAATTTAACGAGAATGTAAATTTCAATACTTTCTAAATGCCCAAAGATTTAAGCAAAGAAGAAGAAAAAACAGGCTCTCTCTTCCCAAAGCAAAGGAGAAAAAAAAAGAAAGAACTCTAATTCATACATTGGATACTCCATAGGCATACATTGCAAAAGTTTGATTGTAACGATCCTAGCTTAGGTCCTCAAATTGTTTATCGAGGTCCAGTGGTCCCAACAACTTGCTAGACTTGAGCCCAAATGGATCCGTCAATAGCCACATAAAATGTTTAAATTCAATTAGTTAAGTAGTAATCACTCTCCAATAACTCGTTCTCAAACTTCGTAAGTTTTAATGTTGGACTATGTTCGAAGTATTGCAACCTCTCCACTTATATTTTCAATGTCATTGCTACAATATGAACCATAGTGGCGGTTGCACGCTCTAGGCTCTGGTGTCCTCGGGTAGACCTTTTCGTTATTAAAGAGACCCGCTCTGCTATCATTTGCTAAGTCCATGGATTGTTACCGAGGAAAACTGATATTGACCACTTGTTGGGTTCGAACCCAAATGAACTCATCAAGAATCATCCAAAATACTTAAGACTAAGTTGTTAAGTAGTAACCTCTCTTTCTTATAACACACTCTCAAACTTCTTAAGTTTTAGATGTAGAACTATGCTCTATATGTTACATCGATGTTCTTTACGGCATATAATTGAGCATGCTAATTCTTATAAAGGACTGGCACATCACTTCAATCCTGAAAGAGAATGCTAGTGTTTAGGTGAACTAATGGCCATCATTGTGTGAGATCCATCAGGGAGTAGTCGATGAAGTGCGCCGAACAATCTTTCAATTCAAGTATAGTTCTTAGTATCATATTAACATTATCTAGCCATTTCTCAGCATCAACAGGTGTTTCTATGCTATTGAATGCTAAGAAGGACTTCTATGGATGGTTGATAGCTAGACTCATCCTCAGAAAGGTTACCCGGAACCCTCAACCTTGGATCCTACTATGGATACATCGGGCCATTCAACGCTGACATTGAGTCTTTGCTCCCTTTTAAGTTGTATATATATGTCCCAATACTCTGAGCTATATCATCTTTGTAAAAAAAATGTCTAGTTGAATCATGATCAGCCATGATCCTCAAATGATTGATGCAATTTATTAGGTGTCTTTGTTTCTTTGACAAGAGTAGTCATTCAAGGTGAAGGGGTTAGGGCTTATTTGGGCGGGAAAAATAGGCAGGAGGGAAACGAAAGAGAAAAGAAGAGCCGATCCCTATCAAATACTGCCAGAGAAACAAGTGAAGAGCAGACACCTCAGTTCAACCGAGATGGAAACGGAGAAGGGAGAGGTGGAGGAGGACGAGTACAAGGTCTGGAGAAAGAACAGCCCGTTCCTCTACGACCAGCTGCTCTCCCACGCCCTCGAATGGCCGTCCCTCACAGTCGATTGGGTCGACCACCACCAGCTACTCCTCGGCACCCACACCTCCGACGCCTCTCCCAACTTCCTCATGATCGCCGCCGTCCATTTACCCCCTACCGATCCTGATGCCGACGGAGACGGTAGCACGAGAAGCCTTCCCCTGGTAGAGATCGGGCGCAAGATTACCCACGCGGGGGAGGTGAACCGGGCGAGGCACATGCCTCAGAAGCCTTCCATCGTGGCCACCAAGACTTGCAGCGACGAGGTCCACCTCTTCTGCAATACCCATGACGATATTTCCACTGCGGATGGAGGGCCTGATATCGTGCTGAGGGGTCATACCAAGGAAGGTTACGGCATCTGCTGGAACCCCGTACAGGAGGGTTACCTCCTCAGCGGCTCCTACGATTCCAGGATCTGTCTTTGGGACATCAATGCCAACAAGAACAATGCCGGGATCCTTGATGCCAAGGATATCTACGAGGTACGTGCCCTGCCTTGGATTTGAAGCTCATGGCTAGGGGCCTGGGTGGTTCAGTCGTTCATTTAATCGAGCCTAAACTTGTGTTCAGGTTTGGTTCGTTTATTTTCGAACCGAATCCGAATCGAACCTGTTTTTAAACTAATCGAACCTAAGTGAATATCGAACTTAAGAATTTTCTAATAAGAGGGAATGAAAAGAAGAGAAATGGAAATATATATTTGTATCTACATTTAGAATAAATATTCATTTAGTTTTTTTTCTATATCTAACTCATCTTCATCTTTTGAAAAAAAATAGATTAATAAGGATTTGTCTCTTTGAAAAAAGTATAATTATAATATATTTTACATCTATTCAGATGAGGATAAGGAATAAGAATAGTGTGGAGATATTCAATAAGTAATGTTTGTACTTGTTCTGTTGATTTGAAGATAAAGAAGAGAAAAGTACTAGACATGTAGATGATAGATGTTGTAATCACGATATGACTATTTATTTTCAGATAGTTTATACTGAGATAAAACCTACTTATCCCGTAAATATCTAGTTATCTCTAGACAAAATTCACTTACCCTGGGATAAAAACCACTCATCTCAAAATAAGCCCACTTCTACGGATAAGGATTTGTAAATATGTATATGTGTATGTTTATTAAGCTTTTAACGAATCGAACCTAAGCGAACCTATGATTTTTAGGTTCGGTTCATTTATTTAATCGAGCCTAAATATGTATTCAGGTTCGGTTCGTTTATTTTCGAACCGAATCTGAATTGAACTTTTAGCGAGCCGAACCTGAGTGAATATCGAACTTGAGAATTTTCTTACACCCCTACTCATGGCTATCTTTTCTGCTATTTTATTTGTATGCTACGATTTTGCAGGTGCATAAAGATATGGTTGAAGATGTTCGCTGGCACTTCAAGGATAGCAACTTGTTTGGATCTGTTGGGGACGATCACATGCTCATGATTTGGGATACGCGCTCTGCGTTAAAGCAGCCGGAACAAGCCATTGCTGCCCACCAGAATGTGGTGAGCATATTTTAGGATTTATCGTGCTAGTCAGTTGAGTTGATTTTTTTTCATGCTATCACCACGAGTTCAATTTTGTTATGTTGGCATACGTTGCGCTGATGCATGAACATTGTTAATGCTTGCATTTTCATTTACCATGACAGCTTTGAGATGCGACATACACTTCAAGTATTTATGATACAATGCTTAAGCTACTATTTGAAATTAGGTTGCGTACATATCCTCACAAGAGCAAAACTTGCCTATGATATTGACTCTATGCTACATAACAGTTTATTTATATTTTTATCCACATCAGCATATACTTGGAAGATTTGTTTATTTTATTATTTCCTTCGTTTCCTTTTTATTTCTGTGCTTTTCTCTATTGTTTCAGGACTGACACATTAAGTTTTTCCATTATTCAGGTGAACTCATTATCATTCAGTCCTTTCAATGAATGGATTTTGGCGACAGCATCTGCTGACTCCACCATTAATCTATTTGATCTACGAAAACTCAAAGCGAGCTTGCATACCTTCTCGAGCCACATGTATAGCCATACAGTCAATCTTGATTTTCACGCACCTTCTAGATTTATCTCTGTATTTTTTCACTGAATTTAACTTTGGTTCAGCTCTTGGAACTCCACTTTGTGCAAATTAAGATCCTAAATCAATATTTTAGAGATGATCAAAATATTGTTTATTGGAAAAAAAATAAAAATACTAAAGATGGTTAATGGTCGATGATGACCAAAAGTGAGAGAATGAGAGAACGAATGGAGGACTGGAAATGAGCAAGAAGAAAGTCCGAGACTGACTGAGAAGAACGAGAAAGCAGTTGAGAAATTGTGGGCTTAGAAGAGTTGGTATATGTATGATAGTTGGACTTTGGTGCAACCTTTTATGAGTTGTACTCAAAAAAGGAATATGTTTGTTGCTCAAGGTATGGGGGAGGTGTCACGTCACACTAGCGTGTGATAATTCAATTGTTTGTTTTTGTTGTAAAGGGGCATGCCATTGTCGATGTAGTGGCACCACATATTCTGTAGTACACTTGGAGTCGAACTTGTGAGTGCTCTTCAGTACAATACGATCAAGGTATCTTGTCGCAAAGATACCATCGCTTGTTTGGTAGCTTGTCATTGATTATTCGCCCTACCATGCGTAGGTTTTTCAGTCCATATCCATGAGAAGATCCTTTCCCATGGTTAAAGAATCTCTTTTTTTAGGTTGTTTGTTGTGTTTTTTAGACTCCAAGGAAACAAAGTTTCAACAAACAAGATGAAGGGGATTGGGGTATTCAATTCACTGACTTGACTCTACTCTTGGCTAAACGGTTTATTAACCGATCAAAAGAAGACTCGTTTAATAGATAACGAGCGAGATACACGTATGCTATAACTATAAGACTAATGGGGCTAGGAGCCTACTTCACCTCGGTCAGTGGTTGTTGGGAGCATCACATTTTTCATCGCATTGACAAAGGGGAGCCAAAGTTCTTTTTAAAGCTCAAAGAGGTCGACAACATGGTGGGATTGGCAATGGGGGGTGTTTCGAGGGTGATGTCTTGACGCTCCTTGATGCAAACTAAATGTTCAATAACCTAAATGACGAACAGGCTATGGAACTATTGAAACAAAATGACGAACAAGATAAATGGCGCACGACAAGCCTAAAATCAGCAATAATAATTGTCCGGTTACTCGCGATTTAGCACCGATTAATATCCACAAATTAGGGCAACGGATGAGTTCGAAGTCTTAGAAAGTTATCACAATGTTTGCAAGTCGTGGGGTCTCAACGATTCACCAAACCAAATCAACAGTATAACAGTCCACAAACTATATTATACGGTGGAATAAAATGGGAAAGGTAACGCTCATACCACAACCGGCAGGGGTCCGTAGATTGCGCTTCAGATCTGATCGGCGCTAACAGGGGTCGGGCTTCGCAGCAACTTGCAGTAGCCTTGGCCAGGCGAAAAGTCGATGCGTGTGCAGGGGCGTTCGGGTGAAGGTTGATTGCAGCAGCGGCTGGTCAGGGGCTGGCGTTGGCAGGAAGGTGGATCCGAGAGGGCTGTGGGCGTGGGAATGAGGAGTTGGCTGCGGGGACAAGGGCGAACGGGCAGGGGGGATTCGGACGGAGGCGGGCGAAGTGGGGGGGCGCTGGCTGGCGAACGAAGGTGGAGGGGCGGAGGAGATTCGCTGAGCGTTGGCGGCACGAAAGGAAGCAGGACTGCGGAGGCGCGCGATGCAGGTCGAGCCGATGGCGACTCAGGCGGGCGGCGGTGGTGAGGAGCAACCGGGGAGGGAACGGGGCGAGAAGGCGAAGCGCTGTCGGGGAAGAGGACTGCGGGCGGGGCGAATGGGAGTACTGGAAAGAGGGGGAAGGCCGGGAGAAGGCGGCGCGAGGGAGAGGGAGGGGGAGAGAAAGGTGGTGGCGGTAGGGGAGGCTGGAGGGTTACGGGGAAGAGAGAATCGGGGAGAGAGAGGGAAACGGCGGTTCGAGAGAGAGGGAGAGAGAGAGAGAGAATTAGGATGGGAAATAACTTCAATTTCAACTTAATTGAAAAACCCTAATACAAGGGAGCCCTTTATAGAGGCTACTCCCCCTCAAAAGAAGCAACAAATCCCTAAAATTAGGGAGGAATAAATCAAAAGGAAAATATAAGAAGAGGCCTTTTATAATGAGCCTTTTACATGAGAATGGAATAAAATCACATAAACAAAATAAATGCTAAATAAAATAAATAACATAAAAGTTTGTAAAAATTGTTATCGTGCAGCATCAACTCCCCCCTGCTGAAAAGAATCTCGCTCCGTCGAGATGGCATCGTGAAAATTCTGAAGTATATCGGGGCGGAGTTGTTGGAGTTCATCTTCATCGATCCAAGTGCAATCGGTAAAAGGTCGTCCCTTCCATTTGACGAGATATCGGCGGAAGAGACCACGTCTAGTCGTCATGTCTCGGATGTCTGCAACATCTTCGATTTGATCAGCATCGGTTGCGGCTGGTGGGTGGAGTACGTCATCATCAGGAATTGCTGGAGTAGTGGCATCCGTCTGTTCATCTCCATGATATAGAAAGAGATCTGATACGTTGAATACTAGCGATGTCTGGACGTCTGGCGGCAGGTCGAGTAAATAAGCATTGGTCCCAATCCTCTTGAGGACTCGGAATGGACCAATCTTTCGTTCGCTCAATTTTTGGTGGACTCTCAGAGGGAATCTCTCTTTTTTCAGGTGGACCATCACTAACTCTCCAACTCTGAACTCGCTCTCTCTTCGGTGTAGGTTGGCTTGGGTCTGATATTTCTGGGTCATAGATTGGAGTTTGGCTCGGATTTCAGTATGGATGTGGGTTAGATGTTCGACCAGATCCTCAGCAGCTGCACTACTTCTCCCTTGCACGGTTGTGGGTTTTAGGTCAAGGAATTGAGTAAGTGGAAAGCCGTACACACTCTCAAAAGGGGATTTTCCGGTGGACCTATTGGTGGAACTGTTATATGCGAATTCAGCTTGGGGAAGAATTAGATCCCACTTGGACGGAGAGTCCCCTGCAAGACATCGCAACAAATTTCCTAATGACCTGTTAACTACTTCAGTTTGCCCATCTGTTTGTGGATGATAAGCGGTGCTATACTGCAAACGAGTACCAAGACGGGACCAAAGAGTGCGCCAAAAATGACTCAAAAACCGAGTATCGCGATCGGAGGTAAAAGAACGAGGAACACCATGCAAACGGACGACATCACGAAAAAACAAATCGGCGACATGAGATGCATCTGAAGTTTTCCTACATGCAATGAAATGCGCCATTTTAGAGAATCGATCCACAACCACAAAAATGGAGTCAACTTTTCGCACAGTAAGGGGTAACCCTAGCACAAAATCCATGGTGATGTCTTCCCAAGGTCGCAGAGGAATGGGTAGGGGTGTGTATAGTCCAGTGTTCTGCCGGTGGCCTTTGAATCTTTGACATGTTTGGCATCTTTGTACGAATTTTGTCACATCTCTCCGTAACTGCGGCCAATAAAAGCGTTCTTGGAGAAGAGTCAAAGTTTTGTCCCGTCCAAAATGTCCAGCTAAACCTCCGTTGTGTAGTTCTGAAATTAAGCTCTCACGAAGGGACGTGGCAGGAATGCACAGTTGGTGACCTTTGAATAGGAAACCCTCATGAAGAACAAAAGTGGATGTTGGGTCTTGTCCGGTACCAACACAGTTGGCATGAATTTGACCGAAGTCAGGGTCAGTAGGATAGAGGTCTTTGAGAGTTTCAAATCCGGTCGTGCTGACGGTCATTGTGGTCAGGGCATGTGCTCGCCGGCTCAACGCGTCGGCCACACGGTTCAGGGTTCCAGCTTTGTGTTTGAGGTGGAAGGTGTATTCTTGGAGGAAGTTAACCCACTTGGCATGACGCTTATTGAGAGTTTTCTGGGAGTTCAAATATCTCAGGGCTTCATGATCAGAGTTAAGGATGAATTCCCGCTGGATCAAGTAATGTCTCCAATGCTTGAGGGCTTGGACCACAGCATAAAATTCAACGTCATAAGTGGAGTACCGTGATCTGGCATCGTTCAGTTTCTCGCTGTAGAAGGCGACAGGTCGCCCTTCTTGACTGAGGACAGCGCCAATTCCGACATGTGAGGCGTCACAATCGACCACGAAAATCTTGGTGAAGTCGGGGAGTGCCAAAACAGGAGCATGCGTCAATTGATGTTTTAGGTTTTGAAAGCTCGCTTCTGCTTCGAGCGTCCAGGCGGGTGCGCCTTTCCGCGTACAATCTACCAACGGTGCTGCACAAGTGCTGAAGTTCCGAATGAAACGTCGGTAGAAGGAAGCTAACCCTAGAAAGCTGCGAATTTCGGTGAGGGTCTTGGGTACGGGCCAGCTCTGAATGGCCTGGATTTTGGAGGGGTCGACCTTGAGGCCATCAGCGGTGACAATGTATCCTAGAAAGAGGACCGTGTCACTCATGAAGGAGCATTTCTTGAGATGGACGTACAGTTTTTGGTCTCTCAGGGTTTCCAGGACTTGTCTTAAGTGAGACAGATGGTCTTCTTTGGTCAAACTGTAGATCAGGATATCATCGAAGTACACGACCACAAACTTGCCAATAAAGGGTCGCAAGACATGATTCATTGTCCGCATGAAGGTGCTTGGGGCATTAGACAAGCCGAAGGGCATGACTGTCCATTCATACAGGCCTTCTTTGGTTTTGAAAGCGGTTTTCCATTCATCTCCAGGTCGCAGGCGGATCTGGTGGTATCCACTGCGGAGATCCATCTTGGAGAACAGTTTGGCACCTGATAACATATCAAGCATATCATCAAGGCGAGGAATGGGGAAACGATATTTGATCGTTATCTTGTTGATAGCTCGACTGTCCACGCACATTCTCCAGGTGCCGTCTTTCTTTGGGGTGAGCAGGGCAGGAACCGCCACGGGGCTCATACTCTCTCGAACATACCCACGTCGCAGCAGATCAGTAACCTGCCGGTTCATCTCTTCATGCTCGCTTGGGCTCATTCGATAGTGGGGTAAGTGAGGAAGGCTGGCTCCAGGGACTAGGTCAATGTGATGTTGAATGTCTCGCAACGGGGGTAGCCCTTCAGGCAACTCTTCAGGCATGATGTCAGCGAACTCTTGGATGATGGGCTTTATCTCAGGTGGGACTTCGGGCGGAGTTGACTCTTGGCTGTCCACTTCGCGTCCCATTAAGGCATAGATGGTGGAGCTCTCCTGAATTTCACGTTGGAATGTGTGGGCTTCCATCAATAACACAGAGCCCGTGGTTGCAGTCTTTGTTGGTGGGGTCTTGTTGCCGGTTTGGTTGGACGCAGCTCGAAGTGTAGCCACTTGGCGAGGGCTAAGGGCTTCACGTTGCGGTCTGAGGGTTACACGAACATTGTCTATGAGAAAGGTGTACGTGTTCGGTTTTCCTCGGTGTTCGGTGTCTCGATCGAACTGCCACGGTCTCCCTAGAAGTATGTGACAGACATCCATAGGGGCTACATGGCACCACACCTCGTCCTTATATGTGGGACCAATGGAGAAGCTAACGAGGCTTTGGCGGTGGATTGGGATTTGGGTGCCACCTCGAAACCATGCCACGCTGTACGGTTTTTCGAGTGGTTGCGTTGACAGACCCAACTTATCCACCATTTCTTGGGAAACGAAGTTCTCAACGCTTCCTCCGTCAATGATCAGGGAACAGCGTCGTCCTCCTGAGGTGCAGGTGGTTCGGAAAATGCTGCGTCGCAGCCAACTATCAGCATCGTGGGCAGCGGGGGTGAGCAGAATGTTTGTGGGTGCGCTGTCGGGAGCGAAAAAGTCTTCGTGTTCAATCACCAGGAACGGGCCAGAGTCGTCTCCATCCACTCCTATAGGTTCATATTCATCGGCTCCCATGGTGTTGGCGGTCAACGCAGGCGGATCCTCTTCAGGGAATTCTTGTTGGTCAGGGTCAGGGTATTCAGGTTCGTCGGTGGTGCATAGATGGACAGGTTTAGTCTTAGGGTTTGGGCATTCGGCGGCACGATGGCCCTTTTGATAGCATCGGAAGCAAGTATCAGGCCCGACAGTAGGTCGGCTTCCCAAGATGCCTTGGCCGGGGTTTCCAGTAGGTGGTCGGGCGACGGCAGGAGTTGTTGGTTTGGCTTGGGTTTTACCCGCCATGAAAGCTGAGGAACCCATGGGTTTGGAGTAGGACGTCGTGGTACTGGTACGAGGAGCAGAGTTCACAGAAAAAGGCATCTTCCTCGTCTGGGCTTTAGCAAGTTTGATCTCAGCTCGTTCAGCCTGCTTGTAGGCTTCGTCGACATCACGGCAATTGTGGAGGTATAGTTCATCCTGGATGACTTGGCGGAGGCCTTGCATGTAGCGGGTGACTTCCTGAATAGGAGTCTCCTGCAAGCGGTTGCGGTGGACTAGGGATTGGAATCCTTCGGTGTATTCTCTCACACTCATGGTACCTTGCCTCCATGATTGCAGTCGCGCATACAGATCGCGTCTGTAATCTTCCGGCACGAATTTTGTCTTCAATTTATCTTTCATTTTGCTCCAGTTGCGGATTTTACTTTTTCCTTTTCGTTTGCGTTCAGACTGCAAACGGTCCCACCATAATAGAGCATGTCCCTTTAATTTTATCGTGACGAATTGGACTTTACGCTCGCTAGGCATGGACTTCCACACAAAGAAGTGCTCGACGGCTTGGAGCCAGTCTAAAAAGACGTCAGGATCTCGTCCTCCATCAAATTCTGGGACATCAAGGCGGATACCTCGATCCCATCCATCGTCGGGCTTGGGTCCATTTCGTGGTGGAAATTGACGTCCACCATTAGTTTGTGGAGTATAGTCAAAGGTGTACGGATCTGGAGTCTTGGGGAGGAAAGGAGTGTATTCTTTGGGTTCTTCTTGTTCACTCTCCTGAGAATGATACTCGCTGACACGTTCGTCAGAAGTAGAAGAGCTATAGTCTCGGGAAGTGCTATTCCGGGAGTGTGATTTCCGGCCGGTGCGTCGACCTTTGTTGGGGTTTTCATCACTATTGTCTGGTCCTAGCACGCGGCTATTCAAGGTAGCAATTTGTTCATGGGCGACGATGATTTTACGGTCCAGGCCGGCGATTTGGGTACTCAATTGATTGTTCATGTGCTGTAATTGGGCAAACAAAGCTTCTAAGGTTAATTCAGGATGTGTAGGGTAGGTGGGTTTAGAGCCACTAGCTTTGTCGGCCATGGTGATTCTAGGGTTTTGTTTTGCGGTTTTCTTTTGTGTTTTTTTTTTGTTTGTTTGTTTTTTTTGTTGTTGTTTTTTTTTGTGGTTTTGTGTTGTGGTTTTTTTTTTTTTAAATGCAACGAATAAAATGGATGCAGACGAGATGCAGAATCGTGAGGCTCTGATACCAAATTGATGCAAACTAAATGTTCAATAACCTAAATGACGAACAGGCTATGGAACTATTGAAACAAAATGACGAACAAGATAAATGGCGCACGACAAGCCTAAAATCAACAATAATAATTGTCCGGTTACTCGCGATTTAGCACCGATTAATATCCACAAATTAGGGCAACGGATGAGTTCGAAGTCTTAGAAAGTTATCACAATGTTTGCAAGTCGTGGGGTCTCAACGATTCACCAAACCAAATCAACAGTATAACAGTCCACAAACTATATTATACGGTGGAATAAAATGGGAAAGGTAACGCTCATACCACAACCGGCAGGGGTCCGTAGATTGCGCTTCAGATCTGATCGGCGCTAACAGGGGTCGGGCTTCGCAGCAACTTGCAGTAGCCTTGGCCAGGCGAAAAGTCGATGCGTGTGCAGGGGCGTTCGGGTGAAGGTTGATTGCAGCAGCGGCTGGTCAGGGGCTGGTGTTGGCAGGAAGGTGGATCCGAGAGGGCTGTGGGCGTGGGAATGAGGAGTTGGCTGCGGGGACAAGGGCGAACGGGCAGGGGGGATTCGGACGGAGGCGGGCGAAGTGGGGGGGCGCTGGCTGGCGAACGAAGGTGGAGGGGCGGAGGAGATTCGCTGAGCGTTGGCGGCACGAAAGGAAGCAGGACTGCGGAGGCGCGCGATGCAGGTCGAGCCGATGGCGACTCAGGCGGGCGGCGGTGGTGAGGAGCAACCGGGGAGGGAACGGGGCGAGAAGGCGAAGCGCTGTCGGGGAAGAGGACTGCGGGCGGGGCGAATGGGAGTACTGGAAAGAGGGGGAAGGCCGGGAGAAGGCGGCGCGAGGGAGAGGGAGGGGGAGAGAAAGGTGGCGGCGGTAGGGGAGGCTGGAGGGTTACGGGGAAGAGAGAATCGGGGAGAGAGAGGGAAACGGCGGTTCGAGAGAGAGGGAGAGAGAGAGAGAGAATTAGGATGGGAAATAACTTCAATTTCAACTTAATTGAAAAACCCTAATACAAGGGAGCCCTTTATAGAGGCTACTCCCCCTCAAAAGAAGCAACAAATCCCTAAAATTAGGGAGGAATAAATCAAAAGGAAAATATAAGAAGAGGCCTTTTATAATGAGCCTTTTACATGAGAATGGAATAAAATCACATAAACAAAATAAATGCTAAATAAAATAAATAACATAAAAGTTTGTAAAAATTGTTATCGTGCTGCATCACTCCTCCAACATCAACCTTTGTGAATGGGACATTCTATTGCCACACATGGCCGTAATACCCATGCCTAATGACAATTTAGTGACTTGGTTGCGACAAACACGTGGTACAATGTCAAGAAAGGTCTTGATGACTTTGCAAGTGGGTCCCATTAGAGCCCAACCAGGTCTGCACCACATCATGTGCTATTTTGTAATTCCCTTGTGCAGTGGGGACCATGTTATAAGCAACGAGGTCTTACAATATGCTCTAAGAAAGTTACTTTTATTTTCTGCATATTAGTGCATTTTTCTGGTGGTAGTGCAGTGTGGCTACCACTCAAAAGACCAAGGTTTAAACCCCTCTGCGAGGGTTGTGTTAGGTAGTCGACATCATTCTTTCAACATGGATTTGAGCAAGAATCCATGTACCCGACCCTACTTACTCATACCATAACCATATTCATGTTAGTTTACAAATGTGAATACGAATACGAATGTTACACGAATGTAAAAAATCAAGATCCATATCCTCAAAATACGAATACGAATATGAATACGAATCTTTTACGAACGAATACGAATATCCAAACGAATATTGTAATAAAAAATATAAATAAAAACGTACCTGATTATTTGGCAACCACTTCCACGTAACATTTTAATGTATTTAACCACATTCCAATTTCTTTTTAAAAAATATGTCTTCCTGACAATAACATTCCAATTTAGTTGTAGCTGTGAGGAAGGTTAACATTTCTAATAATAACATACTATCGTAAAAATACATTATAAAATTATGAATTTAAGATGCCATACCAGATTGGTTGCAACTGCGACGAAGAGGGAGGTCGCGGCTGCGGTGAAGGGAGGTTGCGGGTGCGACAGAGCGAGGTTGGCTACAGGAGTAGAGCGTTGTACTTGAAAGCGACAACATGAGGATCGAGCGCCATCGGAAGGAGGTTCGGGGAGGCTGAGGCGACAGGGGAGGCAGAAGGTGGTATGGAGCGGTTGGGAGGTCACAGGGGGAGGGGGGGGGGCGGAGGGTAGCAGGGGGCGGCTGGAGGTGGTGGGGCTGGAGGAGGTCCGCAGGTCCGCAAAGAGGGGGAGATCAGGGGGAGGCAGCAAGGGGAGGCGTGGCTGGAAGAGGAAGGCGGGGTCACGGGGGAGGCGGAGGGTGGTGGGGGCGGCTGGGGGTGGTGGCGATGGCGGAGGTCCGCAAGGAGAGGCAGAGGTCCGGGGGAGGCAGGGTTGGTAGAGGGCAGTGGGGTCGCGGGGGAAGCATGGGAAACGGCGGAGGCCCGCAGGCCCTCAAGGAGAGGCGAAGGTTAGGGGGCGTCCTCAGGGGGAGTCGGGGCTGGCAGAGGATAGCGAGGTCGCCGGGTGCAGGGTGCGGCTGGGGTGGCGGAGGGCTGCAGGGCCGCAAGGAGAGGCGAAGGTCGGGGTGTGGCAGCAGGGGGGGGGGGGCTGGGCTGGGTCGCGGGCAAAGGAGGTGGTCGGTCGGGGGCGACAGCAGGGGCAAGGGCTCGCAGGAGGAGGCGGTGGTGGGTGAGACGACGGTGGGCGGCAGCCTGGGAGGAAAGTGGCGTGGGTGGTGGGGGGAGGGGGCAGCAAGAGGGTGATTTGGGGGAGGGGGCAATAAACCCTAAGTAATATTTTTGAAATGTTTAATATATAAAACGAATATTCGTATTCGTAATCGGACTCATTTTTTTTCCGTATTCGTATTCGTATTCGCATTCGTTAATTAAAGATTCGTATTCGTATTCGTATCCGCGGAAAATTCGTTTAGAATATTCGTATTCGTATTCGTATTCGCCTGTTTTAGAAAAACAAGAATCATATCCTCTTAAAAACGAATACAAACACGAACGAATACGAATATAACCGCATCCGTTTGCGTCCCTAGTCGTGTGGCACATGGATCTTGGTCCCTGCTCCTACTGGAGCGTTTATTGTCAGTTGCAAGTGGACGTTTAGTGCCAAGCACCACATTGTTGGAAGTATTGATCATTACAAGGCCAGAATAGTTGCACGTGGGTTCATTCAAACTTGTAGGGTAGACTATCGGACACATTTTCCTCGGTTGTTTGCCACTCCACACTTCGAGTTCTCCTTGCTGTAGCGGTGGTACATGCTTGATCTTTATTTTAGCTTCATGTCAAAAATGCATTTATGTATGGTGATCTCTAAGAAGAAGTCTACATGTAGCAGCCTCCAAAGTTTGCTAACGAGTGGGAGTGTCAACAGGTTTGTAGACTTCACAAAGTCATTTATGGCCTTAAGCAGAGTCCAAGGGCTTGGTTCCAGAAGTTCTTGGATCTGATTGAGAAGCAGTTATTTAAAAGATCAAATACATATCATTCATTGTTTGTTCAGAGGACTCACACATGTATGGCCGCTATTATGGTTTTTTTTTGAAATCTAACGGATCGGGGGAGACACGACAAGGTGTTCGCCCCAAAAATTTTATTAAAAAGACGGTGAATAAGAGAGAAAGAGGTACAGAGGCGAGGGTAGAGGGGAGAGAAAGGGGAACAAGAAGATCCCAAGAAAAACAGAAGACGCGAGCTACACCAACAACCAATCAAAAGTTAGCTGGTCTGCATGAGCCAAAACATTCTCCTTGTAAAATCTTTGGCCCCTAAAAATTGTTGCGTTACGCCCCAGCTAAATCATCCAAATGCAAGCAAAAGTGCCCACGAAGTCTCTGCGCGCCCTGTCAATGTTTGACCTCAGAGAGTCCCAAAAACCAACCGAGCTCGAGGTGTTGAGCCAAGATATTCTTGTCTCCGCTATACGACAGAAGTGGCCGGGCACAAGAAGAAAAGGTGGTCTAATGATTCCACGTCGTCGCCGCAGAGAACGCACTCCGTCGAGGTGACTCCAGCAAAAAGCCTGGCGCAACGGTCCTGAGTTAATATCCTCTTTCTGCGGAAAAGCCAAAGAAAGATTGCAACCCTCTCAGGAAGCTTCAAGCACTACAAAAGCTTGAGATCTCTGGAGATGAAGTCGGGATTAGAAGATGGCTGGATAGAGATAGCCCTAAACGCCCGCCTCGTGGAGAAGACACCATCACGCCAAGCCCAGTGATCACGACCACCTGTGGGCCTGGGCGCATCCTTCAGAGAATCCAGAAGAGCAAGAAGCTCGTTGAAACGTTGATCCGACAGGTTGCTCAGAAGAGACGGGAACCATCCATCCCCCGACCAAGAGGAGGCCACAGAAGCACGCTTGTCATGCGCCAAGGCATAAATGCGTGGGAACGTGATACAAAGAGGGGCATCTCCAGCCCAACTGTCCATCCAAAATTTGAAGGAGTTCCCATCCCCGAGCACCGGAGCGAATAGCTGAGAATAACGTTGACACACCGATAGCAGCCCACGCCAGAAGAGGGTACGAGAGTGACGACCATCCAAATCCCCCATCAGCTCCACCTCGATATCCAGAATCTCACGCAAAAGGGACGAGCAGAAGCTATCGGAGCCCCCCCAAAGCCTGTTGACCCATTTGAGCTGGAGAGCGCCATTGACCCAATCAAGGCGACGGATGCCAAGACCTCCATCGCACTTCCTCTTCGTCACCTCCGCCCATTCCACGAGATGTGGGCCCCGCGAAGAGGGCCCCCTTCTTCCCCAAAGGAACGAATGCATCAACCTCTCAATACGCTTCCGCACCCCCATCGGCAAGAGCCAATTTGATAAATAGTAGATAGGGATAGAAGCAAGAACTGATTTAATTAGCACCAGGCGGCCGCCCGCGAGAGCATGGACGCGCTCCAACCGGAGAGCCTCCTCTCCGATTTCTCAATAATCTTGTGCCAATCACGAAGCCTAGACCTCCCCGCCCCTAGGGGCAGCCCCAAATAATCGATCGGAAGAGAAGACGGGGAAGACCCCAGAATCAGCCCACAAGCGTCCACCGTCTCCGAATCGCAAGCAAATGGAATCATCTTGGACTTGCGCGGATTAAGTAGAAGACCGGAAAGCTCGCTAAAAATTTCCAACGTCATCGCCATCCCCCTGACTTCGTCCCGGCCCCCCTCAATGAATACAATAGTGTCGTCAGCGTACTGGAGGGTAGGGACGATCCGGTTGCCGCAGGAGAACCCATGGAGAGGCCACAATCGACAACGCGAGCCGCCATACGAGGAAGCACATCGGTCGCAAGGATAAAGAGAAGGGGGGCCAGGGGGCACCCTTGTCGCACGCCCCTTCTCGGCTGGAAGCGGTCCCCAACGATGCGGCCATTAATCATTATAGAGAACGACACCAGCTTTGGATCTCGTGAATGGGCCGCTATTATGGTTTGTATTGATGGTGTCCTTGTTACACAAGATGATGTGCATGGGATCAAAAAGGCAAAATAATTTCTTGGTCAACAGTTTGTCACCAAGGTTCTTGGCGCTCTACGGTACTTTATGGGGTTAGAGTTCGCCAGAAATCAACTGGACCTTGTGATGACCCAAAGAAAATATGATATAGATATGCTAGTTGAGACATGCATGATTGGATGCCGACTTACCACTACTCGTATGGATTTGAGCATGAGGATATATGGTGATGATACATAGGAAGATACAAAGAATTGGTAGGAAATCTACTTTATGTTACATTACTAGGCCAAACATGTCATTTGTTGTTAGTCGGGTTAATCAGTTTATGGAGCAGCCCTAATAGGTACATATGGATGCAATCCATATGATCTTGAGATACTTGAAGTCATTTCCGATACAAGGTTGTTGTTCAGAAAAGGGACATCTCTCACTATCACAGCTTGCACAAATGCATACTATGCAGGATGTCATAAAGATAGGAAATCTACCTCATGCTTTGTTGTATTTGTTGGCGTCTCTTTGATGTCCTGGAAGAACAAGAAATAAACCATGGTTGTCAAATCTAGTGTTGAATTGAAATATTGAGTTATGGCATAAGGAAGCACAAATATGATGTGGGTCCGAGCTGTTTTAGCTATTTATATATTGATGTGCTACTTCCTATGCAATTACAATGTGATACTCGCATAACCTTATTCATTGCAAATAATCCCTCCTTTCATGAGAGAACTAAACATATTGAAGTAGATTGCCACTGTATACGGGACATGATTTGGAAATGCTTTTTTTTCTGCTTCCCATGTAAGCTCAAGGGAACAAACTGCATACATTTTCACCAAGGTCTTAGAGGAACCTTTCAGAAGTGTACATCCAAGCTGAGCATGATTGACATCTATGCTCCATCTTGAGGGGGAGTTTAGAGATATTGTTATGTCTAATTGTTTTCACAGTTTATATTTATTTCTTCCATCTTATGTAATTTACCTTTGGGTTTCTCCTCTATAAGAGATAAAGAGAGCCCCACGATTCTTGGGAATGTAGATTTTGATCTTTTTCCCGACACTATGGATCTTACCATCTTGAATTGGGTGACTGGTTCGTTTCTTTAGAACTGTACCCAAAACTTTTTTTATGAGTACATGTGGGATCAAACTTCGACTCATCATTCTTTTAATTAAAAAAATTAATGTAAAATATACCTGGTATGGTTGATGAGTTTATTTGACTTGCTATCAACTGCTATAAACGAAACGGCTATTTGTGTTCTTCATATTTGTTGGCTGATGATTGTATTAATTGTTTATATAAAATATTTTGCTCATCCAGGGAGGAGGTTATTCAAGTTGATTGGAGTCCTAACAGTGAAACCATTTTAGCCTCCTGTGGGGCTGACAACAAATTGATGATTTGGGATCTTTCCAGGTATTTTTTTCTTTCTACTGCTGTATCTTGTTATTTGTTTGAAGAGAGCATCTATAGATTTTTATACATACCTTTTTTTTATATTTTGATGTTAAAGAGAAGGCATAATGACAGAATCATGCCAATGAATTCTAAAATCACCAAAGCAATGGTCGTTTCTATATTACAACAAAAGTTTCAGGCTTATCTACTAATTGAACTAACAATTGATTTTAATTTACCAATTGAGTTTAATAAAAACGACTTAGGACCACCCAAATTGGTTTCATCATTAGATTTGCATTTAAAAAATTTAGTATATTCTTAATGAAAGTCAATTTAGATCTACTCGATTGGCTAGATTACCCAAGCTAAATTTAGATTTACATGGTTCTTGACGGTCTCAAGGGACCGCCCTTCTCCATCGGAGAAATGCGCAATCGAGTACAATAACTTTCTATTATGTTTCTCGAAAGAAATAAGAGGTACATGGTCCTATATATAGCCCACCACGACACTGAAGTTCCATCGCTAATGGGTGTGGGGCTAAAGAAGAGAGAGTAGTGTAATTTGATCCTATAGGTTCAATTACCTATTTAACTATATAACTCTAACACCCCACTCAAGTTGAAGCTGCAAAGTTGAAACTTGTTACAAAAGAAACCCGCGACTTATTTCACTCGAAGGAAACTTTCACGAAGGAGATATTTTTACGAGGAGACCAACATGAAAGAGACAACATTGGGAGGATACTTGTGCTTGAAGAGATGCCTGGAGTCTTTAAAACACATGCCTTTTTCTTTAAGTTTCTCTGTGCTTTTATCGAGGGTTGTCATTTGTCCACCTCCTTCGGACACATTTAACATCTCTTTGGCTATCTTCTTCACGGTCATATTATATTAGCTTGCTCCTCTTTTTCATTACTTTAGCGCTATTAAGTATATTAATTGAACGACTTAATCAGATCTTGGTCACTCTAAATCTTGATTATTTCCGCCAAAGCCCTCCTAGTCTCTAACTTGACACTAATCATATCGTGGTCGTCGTGCAATCTATCAAGTTTGACCAACTCCTCGATCTGTTCCCTCATGGCATAACCGCTCCTCCATAACGGGATAAGCAGCTTTCTGAGGGGTGCCAGTTTCATCGCCATCATGGTTACATACCCCTTGACTTGACAATTGTTACATGCATTAGTGATAACGTCTCCTTGAAACCCTCCTCCAACAACTATGATCATTTGAAGCGAAAGGAGGATGCTAATCCTCCCTTGAGTCCCCATATCGAAGAGTATGCTCAAGTCTTGCCTTTGGAAGAACTTTATTGAGAGTTGAAAAATCTGTAACATCTTGACCGACAAGAAAAAAATGATTGACATGAGATTGTGAGGTTGACTTCCTCCATGTATACATGTAGTCAGATGCATCCATCACTTCCTTTTAAGTCTTAGCAAGACTTAAACAAACTCATTTGACACTAGACCTATGTCTCCATTGAATTGCGATTGATCAATAGGATGTTGTTGAAGTCACCCCACTTGCAAGAGGATGTGTTGAAATCACTGGTGAGCTAAGGAGGATCCTTCCAAAACACAACCCTAAACAAGTGATAAGTGAGACCATACACGTGGGGGATTACCATGAAGGTCCCATCAAAAGTGCATAAACTTCCAATTGAATCCATTACCTTGAAGGCTATCATCCTAGTGCCATTAAAGAAGTTTCACAATGTCATCCAAGTTTCTTTTTTTTTCTCTTGTAGCAAAACAATCTTCACATGTTAGCCCCTGAGCTTCAGACCCCATCACCTTCTTGTTAAGTTTCCCTCAACCCTATGATGTTCCAAGAAACAACATTTATTTAAAACCAAATCAAGCCCTACCTTGAGGACAACTCCCATGGATTACATCACCTTATTAAAAAGGAGCCATTTTCTACATAAGTCTTAGACACGCCTTTGATTGCATTAGTATCCAACTAAGCCATAGTAAGGGCTCTTCCTCCATTTGCCACCACATCAAGGCAAGATTTATCGACTAACAACCTCGTTTTCCTTGAGAAAACCAAGATACCTTTAAACATCTTAGGTTCCACAACTACCACTTGCTCTAGATCTTTTTTACATTTGATAATTCCCTAGCAGATGATCATATCTTCTCATTCGAAGAGTTGTTCGCTTGAAAATGACCAATTCTCCATTTCTAATCATTGTCTGCACTTGATTTTTTTTACATTTGATAATTCCCTAGCAGATGATCATATCTTCTCATTCGAAGAGTTGTTCGCTTGAAAATGACCAATTCTCCATTTCTAATCATTGTCTGCACTTGATTGAGGTAAGATTGCTAGGAACCCCAAGTGAGAATAAGAACCTTGGGGAGGCCAATCCTTAGGTCTTGCGGGATCTCATGGGAAGTTGGTGCCCTCAGTCTTAAAAGGAATATTATGGAAATAGAATATTGACTTGCAAATTCATGACCCCCTATGGTTCTCTCTGCTCTTACATTGAAAGGTGTTAGAGTAAACAATACTCTGATGTGTTATTCCATAGAGCCCTCGGGTCTCTTATATAGGGAGAAAACCCTTGGGTAAATTACAGAGTCTTACAAAATATAAATAGAAATTACGGAACAATAAAACGTAACATATATAAGTCTCTACACTCCCCCTCAAGATGGAGCATAGATATCTATCATGCTCAGCTTGGAAGAACATCTCTGGAAAGGTCCTCTGAGCAGTGGCTTGGTGAATATGTCAGCAGTCTGATCCTCTGAACTGACATGAGAGGTGGAAATGAAGCCCTTCTGAATCATGTCTCTAGTAAAATGACAATCCACCTCGATGTGCTTTGTTCTCTTGTGAAAAGCCGGATTATTGGCAATAAACAATGCTGCCTGATTGTCACATTGGAGATTCATAGGCAAGGGGACATCTACAGTCAAATCTTCTAAGACTGCTCTAACCCACATCATTTCTGCAGTTGCTTGTGCCATGGCTCTGTACTCGGATTCCGCACTGGACCTCGCCACAACAGTCTGTTTCTTGCTTTTCCAAGAAACTAAAGAGCTTCCTATGAAGATAGCAAATCCAGAAGTGGATTTACGATCCCTTGGACATCCTGCATAATCTGCATCTGCACAAGCTGAAATAGACAGATCTGTATCTTTCCTAAATAGCAACCCTGTGCCTGGGGAAGACTTCAGATATCTCAATATCATATACAAGGCATCCATATGAACTTGCCTTGGCTGCTCCACAAATTGACTCACCCGGTTTACTGCAAAGGCAATATCCGGTCGAGTTATAGTAATATATAAGAGCTTACCCACCATCTCTCTGTACCTTCTTTTGTCCACCTCCTCGGTATCATCATCGTACAGCTTCATGCTTGGGTCCATAGGTGTACTTGAAGGTCTGCATCCAGTCATTCCTGCTTCAGCTAGCAAGTCCGTGACATATTTTCTTTGAGTCATCACCATTCCTTGTGCATTTCGTGCAAACTCTATCCCCAGAAAATATCGTATCGTGCCCAGATCCTTCGTAATGAACTGGTTTCCCAACAGGGACTTGGTTATCTCAATCCCCTGAGCATCATCTCCTGTGACCAAGATGTCATCAACATATATCATAACAACAACTGTACCTCTAGGGGTCTTCTGGATGAACAATGAATGGTCCGCATTTGATCTCCTGAATCCCTGTTGTTCAATTAGCTGAGAAAGCTTCTGGAACCATGCTCGGGGACTTTGTTTGAGGCCATAGATAGCCTTATGAAGTCTGCACACCATCTGAGTCTCCCCCTCAACAGCAAATCCTGGTGGCTGCTGCATGTAGACTTCCTCCTGCAGGTCTCCATACAAGAAAGCATTCTTGACGTCAAGCTGAAAAATGGTCCAGTTACGTACCACAGCAACAGATAAGAGGATGCGAAGAGTGGAGTGTCTAGCCACTGGTGAAAAAAGTATCCAAATAATCTACCCCATATGTCTGGGTAAATCCCCGTGCTACAAGTCTTGCCTTGTACCTATCAAGACGTCCATCCGCATGATATTTCACTGTAAAAATCCACTTGCAACTTACCACGGGGGCACCTGGAGGAATGGGAACAAGAGACCAAGTCCTTCGAGACTGCAGAGCACGCATCTCCTCTTCCATAGCTAGACGCCAGCAAACAATCTTCATGGCATCTTGATAGGTCCGTGGAATCTCAACAGACGAGACAACAGCTACAAACTTCTGGAAGTCCCCATTGAGACGATGAAATGAGACTTGCGAGGCAAGAGGATATGAAGCACATTGTCTTCGCTGCTTCCTGTGAGCAATGGGCTGATCCAGATCATCTATCATTGTGTCGACCGGATGATCCTCGTCCTGCTGTAGAGGCTCCTGCACTGGTGCATTTTCTAACCCATCATTAGTGATAACGTCAGAACATACCTGAGGCGTATTGGATGGTTGACATGTAGCTTGAGCTGGTCCTGTACGCCTTGTATAGAACTTAGGAAAAGGTTCAATTGGAGGTGGTGGTGGTGGTGGTGGTGGTGGTGGTGGTGGACTAGAGGATTGACCCAGGCTTGACATAGACACTAGAATCGGTGGATGTGGAGGGGACCAATCTGTCACCTGTAGGAGAAAAGTACATGACGGGTTCGAAAAATGTAACATCAGCGCTCACATAGTATTTGTCATGAACGGGGTCATACCACCGATATCCTTTCTGTGTCCTGGAGTAGCCCACAAAAACACACTTGATAGCCCTAGGAGAAAGCTTATCAAGTCCTGGAGACAAGCGGTGGACAAAAGCAACAGTGCCAAAGACCCGAGGTGTAAGAGAACAAATCTCTGTCAGGAAAGAGAACAGAGATAGGAGACTTCTCCCCAAGAACAGTTGTAGGCATGCGGTTGACCAGATAGCATGCTGTAAGAATAGCATCCCCCCAAAAAGATAATGGGGCACAACTCTGAATAAGTAATGTGCGAGCAATATCAAGGAAATGGCGATGTTTTCGTTCTGTAACCCCATTTTGTTGAGATGTGTATGCACATGTTGTTTGGTGGATAATGCCTTTAGAAGAAAGAAAACTAGCAAGGGAACGAGTGCAGAACTCTAAGGCATTGTCAGTGCGCACATACTTAACAGTAGACGAAAAAACATTTTGAACTTCATTGATAAGATTTTGAATAACACTCCCTACTTCGGATTTATTTTTGAGAAGAAAAGTCCAGGATACTGTAGAAAAATCATCGACCACAACTAAATAGAACCTGTGCCCCTGATGATCTGGGACACGACTGGGACCCCATATATCTATGTGAAATAACTCAAATGGGGAGCGACTGCTCCGACTCTGACGACTGGGGAAGTTGGACCGATGATGCTTCCCTAACTGACAAGCTTCACAACGAAATGATGAACTCGGAGAAATCTGAGGCAGCAGGTGACGCATTTTCTATAGTGGCAGGTGACCAAATCGAAGATGCCAGGTATACGGAGACACGGAGCCCTGGGAATGTAGTGAGACGCCAGCATAAGAGTTCCGTACAAGACGATAGAGGCCATTGTGCTCAGAACCACAGTCAATCACCTTGCCCGTTAGTATGTCCTGAAAAATAACAGACGATGGGTCAAAAATAGCACGACAGTGCAAATCTCGTGTAATCTGACTAATGGATAAAAGATTCATCGAGAATTCTGGTGCATGTAAAACATTCTGTAAGTGCATAGATGGCAGCAACGCCATCTCCCCCTGACCGATGATAGGGGAATGAGTGCCATCAGCAATGAGTACTGAACGACCAGGCTGGACAGGTCTATAGGACTGCAGAATCTCTTTCTCACGACAGAGATGATGGGTGGCTCCAGAATCAACAATCCATCCTGTGAGATCATGGTTATGATATGAGCCGGAGGGACTACCTGAGGCACTGGCTGAGGCAGATGTACTCGCTGATGCTGAAGCCGCAACATCAGACGCATCAGCACCCTCTGATGATGACTGTGGCATGATATCACGAAGCCGTGCCACTAGCTCCTCGAACCTGTGATCTGGAGTAGATGCTGGTGGACCCTGAACATGATCAGCGACACGTGCAGAAGGAGGGAAGCCATGCTTGGAATAGCATGTATCCTCCGAATGACCAGTACGACGACAGAATGAGCACGTAGAACGTATGCGACCTCCACGGCCACGTCCACCACTTCCTCTGCCACGAAATGAGGAGAAACTACCTCGTCCTCTGGAGACAGCCATTGCCGAGGGAGGTGTAGTCGTGGTGTTCGATGGAACAGGGACACGACTGAGCCGTCTGTAGACTTCTTCCATTGGTGGAATGGTGGCATCAGCAAGGATCTGAGAGCATGCTGCCTCATATTCAGGATCAAGGGCAGCAAGTAAGACGCCGACCATAGTAGCGTTGCGGAACGTCTTCTGCTGTTCCGGCGTGGCTGTGAGTGGAATTGTGCTATGAAGTTTCTCGAACATTCCACGAAGAGAAGTGTACAGAGAGTGAAGAGGCCTCCCATTTTGCTTCGTGGTAAAGATATCATGCTGCAACTGCAGCATCTCGGTCTCGTTCCGTACCTGGGAGTACGTTGTGGCCAGAATATCCCACATCGCCTTGGCGGTGGGTTGATGAAGGACATCATTTGCTATATCCGTTGTGAGCGTACCTGACAACCAGACTTTTGCGTACGCGTCATCGGCCTCCCATGAGGCATATATTCCCGTCTTCTCCGGCGGTTCATCTTCGGTAAGAATATGCTTCTTACCGCACGACTTCATGAGACCGAGGAACTGCATAGCCCACAGTTCGTAATTCGTCCCGTCCATTTTGACGATAGGTGTCGAACCTTTGAAGGCACCGATGGCGGGCATATCGACCTTTTGATCTGACATACTGCCGGAGAAGAACAACTAGGAATAATAGACCAAGAAACTGGTGTCTACCTTGACATGTGAGGATTCAAGTGCACATGTAGACGTTTATGCACTTGAATCCATCATATCTCCGGAACCGACCGAAGTTGAGCCTCCCCGGGGACAAAGAGAAACTGTGGACGCCTTGGCGGAAGGGAGAGGCGGCTACTAGAGATACCCGACGGCGAGGCTGGGCACCGCTAACGGCTAGGAGATGCCCGACGGTTGGTTGGCAGCACCTGGGGCGGCCGAGAGAGATCCAGCGGAGGGCTGGCGGCGCGGAGAATGGCTGGGGGCTGCTCGGCAGAGGGCTGGCAGCACCGTGGGCGGCAGGGAGGGGCCCAGCGGAGGGCTGGAGCCCTGGCGGAGGGCTGGGAGCCCTGGCGGGCGGCGGCGGCGGCTGGAGAGAGGGGGGGGGGGGTGGAGAGACAAAAACCCTAGGGTTAGGGTTTTGGCTCTGATACCATGTTAGAGTAAACAATACTCTGATGTGTTATTCCATAGAGCCCTCGGGTCTCTTATATAGGGAGAAAACCCTTGGGTAAATTACAGAGTCTTACAAAATATAAATAGAAATTACGGAACAATAAAACGTAACATATATAAGTCTCTACAAAAGGAATAACCTTGTTGGGAAAATTACATAATGGAGATGGAAAAAAGAAAATACATAAAATAGGACAAGATAAAATAACGCTTACACTCCCCTGCAAGATGGAACATAGATATCAATCATGCTCAGCTAGGGACAACACCTATGAAACAAGGTCTTAAATATCGGTTTCGGTCATCATATCAGTGACTCGACCGAAATGATATTTCAGTCGAAATTCAATGAAATTTCAGCTATTTCGATCGCATTTTCTTCTATCAAACCCTCTCAAAGGCATATATATCGGCCATTTCGGTTGAATTTTGGTCATATGTCGAAACCTAAATTCGATCGAAGCCTTGAGGGGGGTTGATAGAAGAAAATATGACAGAAATGGCCGAAATATCATTCGGATTTGGGACGCAACATACCTATTGAATATGAAATTTGGCTGAAATTCATCAAAATTTGATGCCATGCTTTGAAATGACTCTCTGTTTAGAGCCTTGGTGAAAACATATGTTGTTTGTTGCCCTGAGCGGATGTGGGAAGTAGAGATAAAACCCTTCTGAATCATGTCACATGTATAGTAATAATTTACCTCAATGTACTAGGTCCTCTCATGGAAGGTAGGGTTGTTGGCAATGAAAAGAGCAGCCTGGTTGTCGCATTGTAGATGCTTGGGAAGGGACACGTCAATAGCTAGGTTAGTCAGAATAGATCTGACCTACATCATCTCAATGCTCCCATGTGTCATGGCTCTGTACTCTGACTCTGCACTAGATTTGGCAATCATAGCCTGCTTCTTGCTCTTCCACGAAATCAAAGAGCTCCCTATGAACACTGTAAAGCCGGTGGTAGATTTCTTGTCCTTGGACATCCTGCATAGTCTGTATCTGCACATGCGGTGATGGCAAGGGATGCCCCTCTGCTAAAGAGTAATCTAGTACCTAGAGAGGACTTTAGATAGCTCCAAATCATGTGAACAATATCCACATGTACTTGCCTTGGCTACTCCGTAAACTGGCTAACTTTGCTCACAATAAAGGAGATGTTTGGCCTAGTAGTGGTCACATAGCGGAGCTTCCCAATAAGCTCTTTGTATCTCTTCTCATCAACCTCCTCTATATCATCACCATATAGTTTCATGTTGGGATCCATGGGAGTAGTGGTAGGTCTGTAATCTGCCATGCCCGTTACTAAGAGGAGATCGATAACATACTTTCTCTGGATTATCACAAGACCCTGCATTTTCTTGATAAACACAAACCCTAAGAAGTATCGTAAATCGCCAATGTCTTTGGTGACAGACTACTATCCAAGGATTTCCTTAGCCGCACTAATGCCATGCATATCATCTCCTGTAATAATGATATTGTCAACACAGACCGGTATAACAATTATACTTCTTTGAGTCCTTTGAACAAATAGTGAATGATATGCAAGTCAATCTTGTGAAGCCCAGCTGCTCTATCAAGTTCGGGAGCTTTTGGAACCAAACACAGAATCGGTACGGAATTCAAAAGTATTATTAGATCTTACAATCTTCACAATGGTAGAAAATTGGATTCTTATTTTAGAAATAAAAAACTTGTAATCAGAACCTCGTGTTTAACTTTTAGAAGAAAGACCCAACCAATGTGATTATATTTATCAACAACAACAATATACAATACCTGTGTCCCTCTTGATTAGAAACACGATTAAGATCTCATACATCAAAATGCAACAACTTAAATGGATAGGAGCTACTCCTTGTAGATTTGCTGTGAAGGGATGATTGATGATGTTTTTGCAGCTCCCATGATTCACACTTGAATAATTAATATTGAAATTACTAAGGAAGGACACTGTGAAGTTTTAGAAGTGGGAGATAACCAAACTGCAAGTGCTAGAGATATATTGAATAAGAGCTTCCAAAGGAGACTGATGAGCTGCCAACAAAATGAGATCACAATGCGATAATCTCTTGCTCAAGGCTACAATCAATCATTCTGGTGATTAATATATCCTGAAGCACAAGAGAAATTATCAAAGATGGCATGCTTGTTAAGTTCCTCAGTAATCTGACAAATGGGTCATAAACTGAGGAAAATCAAGTTATAGCAGCTCATCCAACAAGTGCATGATGGGTTCTTTGTTTACTGTTCTTGGAGAATGTCTACCATCTATGAGAACGGTGGATCTGAATGGAGTGACAAGTTTGAGGATCTTGAATTGCCTTTTATCTCCACGTAGATGTCGAGATATTCCAAAATCAACAAGCTAGTTTGTCACATTAGTTGAACCATAACAAATACAAGCATGTGCTACAATTCACGAGTTGGCTGCAGCAGTCAATAACAAGAGTCAGAGCATGTGATTTGGGACTAATAATCCATTTCAACTGTGCAAGGAAATCATCAATTTGTGGACCATATGAGGAGGGAAAAGTCTCTGAGGACTGATCAACCTGATATATAGCACGATGAGCATTGATAGGACGACAATTCTTCATGTAGCATGTATCCTCAATATGATCTAGATTTTTACAAGAGCATTATTGAGAGCTACCGCTACTATCACCATGCCCTTGGCTGCCACAACCTCTTGCAATAAAGGAACCTCAGCCACGTGTAGCAGCCATGGCAAATGCGGTCTCCCTACTTCGGACTGCAGACACCATAATGCAAATAAGGTGACTATAGACCATTTTAATTAGAGGTATCATCAGGGGCAGAATCAGGAATTTCATCAAGGAGGGGCCGGGTATACAACTATTATGCTCAAAAATGAAAAAATCTATGTATTTTCCAATGATATTTTTAAATAGAATTGATATTTAGAATGAACCTCTTTCAATCTTGATAAACGTAGAATTTAAATCTATTATCAATGTTAGAATTTCAAATAGATTGGTATTTTCAGTGACTATTTTTAAAATTGGATAAATATAATAATTTAAGCCTCATTAAATCCATCCTAAAAAGGCTAAATTATCAAGTGAAATTTTGAAACAAAAAAGTTCATGGTTAAAAGGAAATAGTAAAATTTGTTTTATTTACAAGGAGTAATAAAAACAACGGGAGAGATAAAAAAACTCGAATACAATTTTATATCAAATTATTTTGATATTTTGAAAGTGGTTGGATAAACCATATAAAAGAATGTAAATTTGATGGGGATAAGGTTCGAACCCTGGTCTCCAAAATAATAGCCATGCCACTCTACCACTTGACCATTTAATGATTCTATAATCTTTTTTTTAACAAAATTTATTTATAATACAATTGAGGAGGGGCCGTATTAAAAATTTAATACATTGTACAAGTGACGTATAATAATCATGGGGGGGTCATGACCCCTCATAATATATACTAGTTCCACCCTTGGGTATCATTGTACCAATGCATAGTTGATTCCCATTAGAATCATAAATATGATCAAGTCCATACATTTATATTCTAACCATGAGATTCTCTCTGTATGCTCTGTGACTAAAGCATGCAAGGTAGATATAGTAAACATGAAGTGGTTGACCGTCCTGCTTGGTCTGATGAATCTCAAAATGTAATTGGAGAATCTTCATCTCACTTCTTGTCTGAGAATAAGTAAACACTATAGAAGCCCATATCTTTGTAGCTGGGGACTTATGCATGGCCTTCTGGGGTTGTGCGTGTTCTTGTAAGCACATCTTGGCTAAGACATTGTCCTTTTTCCATGATGCATTGGTCATATCTTTTCTCTAGGATCTGAATCCTTTAAAATATATTCCTTGTCATGAATCTCCGTCAGACCCATGAACTGGACCATAACTCATAATTGGTCCAATTCATCGTGACAGTTGGGCCATGGTTCTTCATAACGGAGGGATCGTAGCCACCAAAATAGAAACACAAGTACACCTTATTCGTACATAAATATGGCTTGCGGCTAAGATGAATCTCTGCAGCACATAACTTGGAGATGTCCCGAGGACCTCCTATATGGTTTTAGGTCAGAAGGACCTTTTTTTTTCACAAAACAGAGGATTGTAGCAGCATGGACTAGGAGTTCAGCCTTCAAAAAACACAAGGGCTCGAATCCCTTTAGGAGGTGTCCATGTGGCATGGGGCGGAACACGAGATGGCAGTGCAAGGTGGCTGGGCATTCAGGTGGCAATATTCGGGTGGTGCACGGCTGGGGGGTTAGCCTTTTAGGCAATTTGTGGATGATAAAGGTGGGTTTATGTTAGAGTATTTGGTTGTGCGCCTTGTGAGTTGTAACATGGTAAATGGATCCTGGAGAAGATCCATTTATCCCATTCATGTGTTTAGTCCCACATCGTCTAGTGGTGGGACTTGGAGGCTCTGGAGAGGCTATATAAGGAGCCCCAGACCTCCTGTACTCATTGAGAAAAGCAATAGAAAAACACGCCCCTTTGAGGGCTTCTCCCGTGGTTTCATCCCGCTCCTCACGGAGTAGGGTTCCACGTTAAATCCCGCTGTTCTTTCTTGTTCTTTATCATTTTTCCGTGTTCTCTTCCGCACGTTTATTTCTTAACATGGTATTAGAGCGGGTCGATTCTTGAGGATTTGTTCTTGAGATTTATCTTTATTGTTTGAGATTTCGATTATCAATTGTTCTTGAAGATTATTCCTATTCCTCTATTATCCGATCAAGTTTTGTTCAAGGGTTCAGATGGAACCCTAGATCTGGGCGACATTGATCTTCTATTCATATTCAGATTTTGCATGGGGATGTGCTTCTCATAAAGTACAATCGACAGAGGCAACGCGAGTTGAAGAAGCCCAGGCACACCTCTCCAGGCGACGTTGAAGCTACAACCCCAGACACGATTTCTCTTCCTGAAACCTCTTCTCCAGATCTCGATTGGAGAGATCATCTCCCCTTCCGCGCGCGTCATCCAGGAGATACACAGGCGGCGTACATCTTTCAATCCGGGCTCATCGTGCGTGCGCCCCAACAACATCTTCTCAGGCGAAAGCTCCTCTCGTTTCAGCCGCCACCCTCAATGAGATCCAAGCATCCAACATGCGCAGGAGCACCCATCGGGGCATCACACAAGCACAAGGTCGGGGCCTCCTGCTCGTACAAGGCGTCGCAACAGTCGCAAAGCCCCTGGAAACCCTCCTGAGCCCTATCGCCTCCAGCCGCAAACCCCCTGAGCTCCATCACCAGGCCTCAAACCCGAGCCCCATCCCCAGGCGGCGCACCGAGATCGCCTAGGCGGTGACCCCTCCCTTTGGCGGTGAGCCCTCTACTGATCCCTCCTTGCCGCTGCAGCGCATCTCGCGAAGGCGCACAATCGCCCCGACCATCCAGGCGGAGCCGCGCCGCAAGAAGCCTCCAGGGGTGGCGCCGCCCCGCGCGCCCTCCTCCAGCCCCGCAGATTCAGGCACATACGTGCCTCTCGCACGCGCAAGATCCAGGCGCAGCCCCCTCGCTCATCTCCAGATTCCCATGGCAGGCGCAAGACGAGTCCCCAACACGGGGCGGGCGGCGGTTTTGAAAGGATTTCCCCATCGTGGGAACCCTAGGCCAGCTGGCCTTTAAAAAAAAGGTTTATTTGGTTGCCAGCCCAAGTGAGCTGGAAATGTTTCCGTGTTAAAAAAACGGAGAGAGAAGAGGTATTGGGTCCATATTTGGGCCGAAGTTTTGTTTTAAAAAAAGAAAAAGAAAAAAGGAGCGTACAAGAAAAGCCATACGTAATTTCAAAAAAAAAGGAAAGAAAAAAATTGATGGAAAAGCCGGAAAAAAAAGATTGAAACAACTTATAAAAAAGGTAAAAAAAGTGATGGCTTTTTAAAAAAATGAAGAAAAGCCGCAAGTTTTTGGATGTTCATGTTTTATGTACCCCTTGTTTATCATTGTCTTCTCCCAACTTTGTCGATGATCATTTTCCGACAAGTATGGGAGAAAGGGGGAGTATATATGTAGAGTTACAGGTTTTGATCCAGATTCCATATTCAGATATCAGTCTCCAGACCAGCCAGATGATCAGACTCTACAGTTCGGTTTCATACTCGACGATCGTTGTTCCGAGTCTGTAGTTTCAGACACGCACGAGTATGCAGTCATTGTCAGATGAGCATAAATTGCCATCATTTGTTCGTGGTCCCCATCATTATTCTTGTTTTGTCGGCCAGAGTCTTCATGTGAGCCATAGGGACTCCAGAATAGAGGATCATTCCTATGCCATGTTGGCAAGGGTTTTCATATGGTATCATAGGTACACTAGAGCAGTGCACCATTCTCTGAGCCAGATGGGAGAGATCCAGTTCTCCGACGAGGAGACTATTTTCAGACTCCATTCTCCAGCGACCGTGGACTCCGACGAGGATTGCACATCCACGATCATTTCAGTTCGGCCCTTTTCAGAGATGGAGCAGTTGTCCACATTATTGTGGCGGGCCAGAGTTCTCCGACGAGGAGACTCATTTTCAGTTGCAGTGACTCTGACAGGCGCAGTTCAGAGCACATGCTCTCCGACGAGGAGATTCAGTAGACTCACACTCCAGCCCGTTCGTCCTCCTCACATGCATGGCATGAGAAGCAACGTCCTCGACTGCAGCAATGTGCGCGTTGAGTTGATATTGTCTGTAGTGTCCTTTAGCGTTGAGTTGAGTTTCTTTCTGTTTGTCCAAGCTGAGCATTGCATGCTCCAGCTTGAGGGGGAGTGTTAGAGTATTTGGTTGTGCGCCCTGTGAGTTGTAACAGGGTAAATGGATCCTGGAGAAGATCCATTTACCACATTCAGTGTTTAGTCCCACATGGACCAGTGGTGGGACTTGGAGGCTCTGGAGAGGCTATATAAGGAGCCCCAGACCTCCTGTACTCATTGAGAAAAGCAACAGAGAAACACGCCCCTTTGAGGGCTTCTCCCGTGGTTTCATCCCGCTCCTCACGGAGTAGGGTTCCACGTTAAAATCTTGTTCTTCCATGTTTATGTTTCTTGTTTATGCTCTGTTTATCATTCCGCTTCCGCATTCTTCATATTTTATAACATGGTATCAGAGCGGGTCGATTCTCGAGGATTTCATGTTCATTATTGTTCGAGATTCGAGTTTATATTCTTGTTTTTATATGGTTCAAGATTCTAGGGTTTCTTGTTTGAAACCCTAATCCATGGTTCAAGTTCTGCAGTTTTTAATGGGTTTTTGAAACCCTAATTTCTGGAGTTATTGTTCATGATCCGTTCATGTTTCAAGAGATTTTAGGGTATTCAGAAACCCTAATCCTTAAGTTCCTAATCACGAAGAAGAGTCGTGGGTTTTTGCTTCAGTTCACGCATCACGCGCATCCCAGGCGGATGCAGTTCCCAGGAGGGGAACCCTAGCCCATTTGTTCCAGATCCCGCGAGATGCGGCAGGCGCTCCTTTCATCACGAGATGCCCCATATCAGACTGCGTGTCTGACCAAATCTGCAGCCAGCAACTTCTTCGCGTACATCATCATGGCGAGGTCACCGACCCCATTTCGCTCTGAGCGAACCTTCACCATATCTCCAGCGCACTGGGGGCTGGGTTGAGGTCTTTCCCGAGCCGATGGCGAGCCCGCAACGTGCAGGCCTCCAGATCCAGACGTTTCTTTTTCTTCAGCAAGGTGGCGAAACGCATCAACAAGAGATGGCGCAGGCGGCTCGCGGTTGGCGACGATGCCGCTTCGTCTTCAGCAAATCGCACCAGCCAGCTCCTCTCTGGCCCCAGCACGTCGCCTTCTCCTCTCGAGGCGGCAGCACTCGACGAAGCCGTAGATCGAGACCCCCCGCCATCATTCCATCGCGTAGACGTACCTCCCCCTGGAGCGCACCTACAGGCGCAACCCTGCACACCTCCGACTCCACGCATCTGGCGTGCATCGTGCGAATCATCCGGGCTCCCATCTCCAGGTGGCAGCCCCATCCGTGGCGGCGGCAGTAGAAATCGAAGAAACCCCTGGGGGGTCGACTCCTGCATGGAAAGGGACATGCGTAGAAAGGGGTTCCCAGTTGGGAACCCTAGATTTGTCCCCATGGGGTAGCCCAACAGGGTCCCGTCGAATGAATTTTAAAGAAAATGTGGGGATGGTCCAAACTTTGGACCCAGAATTGTAAAAAAAGGGAGGAGAGTAGTAAAAAAAGGTGGGGCATCTCTTGGCCCAAGTGAGCTTTATTCCAAAAAAAGGAGAGAGAGAGAAAACAAAGGAAGGGAGAAAGCCGTAAAAAAAAAGAGAATACGGCTTAAAAAATAAAAAAAAGAGGGAGAGCGCATACGAAGAAAAAAACTTTTTTTTGAGAAAAGTCGTATGCCCAATAGCCAAAAAAAATGTGATGGCTATTAAAAAAATTTGCAAAAAAAAGAGGACGCCAAAAAAAATAAAATAAAATGAAGCGGCCAAATGTTATCATGAATTTGAAAAGCCGACGAAGTTGTGATCGGCTAAGTGTTTGTTTTTGTCCCCATCATTGTTGTGTTCTCCCAACTTGGTCAACATACATGTTTTCCGACAAGTATGGGAGAAAGGGGGAGTATATATGTAGAGTCACAGGTCTTGTATTTCAGATCCAGTTTCAGACTTGACATCAGATAGTTTCGAGTCCAGTTTCAGACACGCACGAGTGTGCGGTCATTGTCAGATGAGCATATGTTGCCATCATTTGTTCGAGGTCCCCATCAGTCTTCTAGTTGTCAGGCCAAAGTTTTCATGTGAGCCATAGGGACTCCAGAGTAGAGGACCATTCCTTATGCCATTGAGGGCAAGAGTTTTCATGTGGTATCATAGGTACACCAGAGCAGCGCATCATTCTTTGAGCCAGATGGGAGAAATCCAGTTCTCCGACGAGGAGACTTCAGGCGCAGTTTCAGACTCGATGGTCAGATTCTGAGTCTTCAGTTGACTCACACTCCAGCCCGTTCGTCCTCCTCACCTGCACGACTTGAGAGGCAACGTCCTCGACTGCAGCATGTGCGCGTTGGGTTGATATTGTCCGTAGTGTCTTGTAGCGTTGAGTTGAGTTTCTTTCTGTTTGTCCAAGCTGAGCATTGCATGCTCCAGCTTGAGGGGGAGTGTTGGAGTATAAGTTGTATGCGCCTCTTGTGTTGTAGCAGGGTAAATGGATCTTGGAGAAGATCCATTTACCCCATTCAGTGTTTAGTCCCACATGGACCAGTGGTGGGACTTGGAGGCTCTGGGAAGGCTATATAAGGAGCCCCAGACCTCCTGTACTCATTGAGAAAAGCAACAGAGAAACACGCCCCTTTGAGGGCTTCTCCCGTGGTTTCATCCCGCTCCTCACGGAGTAGGGTTCCACGTTAAAATCTTGTTCTTCCATGTTTATGTTTCTTGTTTATGCTCTGTTTATCATTCCGCTTCCGCATTCTTCATATTTTATAACAGAGAATGTCTACCATCTATGAGAACGATGGATCTAAATGGAGTGACATGTTTGAGGATCTTGAATTGCCTTTTATCTCCACGTAGATGTCGAGATATTTCAAAATCAAACTAGTTTGTCACATTAGTTGAACCATAATAAATACAAGCATGTGCTACAATTGACGAGTTCGCTGCAGCAGTCAATAACAACAGTCGGAGCTTGTGATTTGGGACTAATAATCTATTTCGACTGTACAACGAAATCATCAATTTGTGGACCATATGAGGAGGGAAAAGTCTCTGAGGACTGATCAACCTGATATGTAGCACGATGAGCAATGATAGGACGACCATTCTTCATGTAGCATGTATCCTCAATATGATCTAGATTTTTACAAGAGCATTATTGAGAGCTACCCTAATTAAGTGTGGGAAAAGGCTTTGTTGTTTGTTTGATTGATTATCGAGAGCTACCACTACTATCACCATGCCCTTGGATGCCACAACCTCTTGCAATAAAGGAACCTCAGCCACGTGTAGCAGCCATGGCAAATGCGGTCTCCGTACTTCAGACTGCAGACACCATAATGCAACTAAGGTGACTATAGACCATTTTAATTAGAGGTATCAGCGGGGGCGGAACCATGAATTTTATCGAGGGGCCGGGTATACAACTATTATGAATGCTCAAAAATGGAAAAATCTATGTATTTTCCAACGATGTTTTTAAATAGAATTAATATTTAGATTGAACCTCTTTCAATCTTGATAAACGTAGAATTTAAATCTATTATCAATGTTAGAATTTCAAATAGATTTGTATTTTCAGTGACTATTTTTAAAATTGGATAAATATAATAATTTAAGCCTCTCTAAATCACCCTAAAAAGGCTAAATTATCAAGTGAAATTTTGAAACAAAAAGTTCATGGTTAAATGGAAATAATAAAATTTATTTTATTTACAAGGAGTAATAAAAACAAAGGGAGAGATAAAAAAACTCGAATACAATTTTATATCAAATTATTTTGATATTTTGGAAGTGGTTGGATAAACCATATAAAAGAAAGTAAATTTGAGGAACCCTGGTCTCCAAAATAATAGCCATGCCACTCTACCACTTGACCATTTAATGATTCTATAATCTTTTTCTAACAAAATTAATTTATAATACAATTGAGGAGGGGTTGTATTAAAAACTTAATACATTGTACAAGTGATGTACAATAATCATGGGGGGCCATGGCCCCCCATAATATATATTAGTTTCACCCCTGGGTATCATTGTACCAATGCATAGTTGATTCCCTTTAGAATCATAGATAGGATCAAGTCCATAAATTTATATTCTAACCATGAGATTCTCTCTGTATCCTCTATGACTAAAGCATGCAAGGTATGTAGAGATAGATATTATTATATGCTATGTACATGTTCGTCATTTTTATTTTTCTCTGGACTACTATGTATTTTACCCTTGAGGTCTCTCCCTATATAAGAGAGCCTAGGGTTCCCTTGAATAATAGATCACTGATTTTTCACAACATGGTATCAGAGCCCAAGCCTTAGGGCTCTCTCCCTCTCCCCACCCGCCGCCCTCTCTCTCCCTTCGTTTCTCACCGCCGTCGCCGTCTCACCGGGCATCTCCGCCCGCCTCCTCGGGTCCCTCCGCCGACCCCTTAGTCTCGCCGGCCCCATTCCTACTGGCTACCCCTGTCCCGACGTGCCCTAGCCAGACTCCTGGCACCCGCCGTTGGTCGGCTTGGTTCTAGGCGGCACCGCGGCGTCTCCTAACGCCTTGATCGTAGTCGTCTCTTCCTCCAGATATATGGATTTGGGTGCGTAACGTCTACATACGCACTCGAATCCTATGCAGTTTGTGTAGACATTTGTCACTTTGTCTACAAACCCAGTTCTTCTCCAACGGCGATATATCAGAATCAAAGGTTGATATGCCCTCCATAGGTGCATTCAAAGATCCTGCGCCAATAGTCAAAATGGACGGGTCGAACTATGAGCTCCGGGCGATGCAGTAGTCGAATGGTAAGAAGCACATTCTTACCGAGGATGAGCCAGCAGAGAAGACATGGGTATATGCTTCGTGGGATGCTGATGATTCGTATGCCAAGGTCTGGTTGTCAGGTACACTATCGATGGAGATTGCCAATGATGTCCTCCATCAGCCCACTGCCAAGGCAATGTGGGATATTCTCGCTGCTACGTATTTCCAGGTGCGCAATGAGACCAAGATGTTACAGCTTCAACATGATATATTCACGATGAAGCAGAACGACAGACCTTTTCACTCCTTGTACATCCCTAAGAGGGATGTTTGGAAAGTTATACAGCACCATTCCACTCACAGCAACCTCTGAACAACAGAAGATATTTCGGAATGCCACCATGGTGGGCGTTCTACTTGCAGCCCTAGATCCTGAGTATGAGGTCGCCCGCTCTCAGATTTTGGCCGATGCAGTTATTCCTCCAATGGAGGATGTTTACAGGAGGCTCAGTCGGATCTCAGTTTCTTCCAGCTCATCTACTCCACCCCCTTCGACGATGGCAGTATCACATGGGAGAGGTGGTCAGTCTTCTGGTCGTGGACGTGGACCTCGGGGTAGGGGAGGTCGCATTCGTAAGCCGTGCTCGTACTGTCACCGCACAGGCCACTCGGAGGAGACATGCTACTCTAAGCATGGGTTCCCAGCATCGGCACGTGTAGCAGAGCATTCTCAGTCCCAATTGGCATCTACTGCGGACAATCGTTTCGAGGAACTTGTGGCACGTCTATGTGATATTATGCCACAATCATCTGGTGATTCTTCTGGTGGACCTTCAGATGTTGCTGCTACAGCATTTGCCAGTTCCTCTGCTGCTGCTAGTACCTCAGGTAGTGCTACGACATTTACATCTTCTCATGATATCTCTGATTGGATTATAGATTCTGGTGCCACACATCATCTCTGCCGAGATCGAGAGAGACTTGAGTCCTACAGGGACATTCCCCATGGCCGCTCAGTACAGATCGCAGATGGTACACATTCCCCCCTTGTTGGACAGGGGGAGGTCTTCCTATCATATACTATGCATCTACAGAATGTCCTACATGCTCTTGAGTTCTCAATGAATCTATTATCTATTAGTCAGATTACGAAGGATTTGCATTGTCGTGCTATATTTGACCCACCTTCTCTTATTTTTCAGGACATACTAATGGGCAAGGTGATTGGCTGTGGATCTGAGCAGAATGGTCTATATTGGCTGATCCGGAATTCTTATGTTGGCGTCTCTTCTCATTCTGCCGGACCAGTTTCTCCGGACATCTGGCATCTCCGTTTTGGTCATCTCCCGCTCCAGAAAATGAGACATCTTCTGCCTCAGATCTCTCCCAGTTCTTCCTTTCGCTGTGAAGCGTGTTAGTTGGGAAAGCATCATCGATCGAGCTTTCCTAGTCGTCAGAGTCGGAGCAGTAGCTCCCCGTTCGAGTTGTTTCATATAGATATATGGGGTCTAAGTCGTGTACCTGATCATCAGGGACACATATTTTATTTAGTGGTAGTGGATGATTTTTCTCGTGTTTCTTGGGTCTTCCTTTTAAAGAATAAATCTGAAGCAGACGTTGTGATTAAGAATTTGATTTATGAAGTGCACAATGTAATTTCTTCTACTGTCAAATATGTTTGTACAGATAATGCTCTCGAATTTTGCACACGGTCCTTCTCTCGGTTTCTTTCGTCAAAGGGCATTATTCACCAAACCACTTGTGCCTACACGTCTCAGCAGAATGGTGTGGCAGAAATAAAGCATCACCACCTTCTTGATATTACTCGAACCCTATTGATTCAGAGTTGTGCTCCTATTTCTTTCTGGGGGGATGCTGTTCTTACCGCTTGCTACCTTGTCAATCGTATGCCATCTTCTGTCCTTGGTGAGAAAATTCCTCTCTCCATTATTTTTCCTGACAAGGAATTATTCTCACTTACTCCTCGTGTCTTTGGTACTGTGGCATTTGTTCATCTTCTGACTCCTGGACTTGACAAACTCTCTCCTAGAGCTGTCAAGTGTATCTTTGTCGGTTACTCTCGGACTTAGAAGGGCTATCGGCGTTATGATCCCATAAATAAGAAATATTTTGTTAGTGCTGATGTCACATTCTTTGAGTCTATTATGTATTTTTCACCTGCAGGTGACAGACTGGTACCATCCACTACTAATGATGATGTCTATGTCCCTCCACCTCCTACTTAGAGTTCACCTGAGTTCACTCTTGGTCCTGTCTCTACGTCATCCTCCCCACCACCACCTCCACCACTTCCACGACCTCCTATTCCACCTTTACCAAAATTCTATACGCATCGATCAGGTCCTGCTCAAGCTACACGTCAGACATCCATCACGCCTCAGGTATGTTCAGATGGCATTACTACTGACGGGTCAGATATGGTCCATGTGCAGGATTTTTTATTGCAGGAGGTGACTACACCATCCAATACATCGGAAGATGATCTTGATATTCCTATTGCTATTCGGAAGCAGAAGCGGACGTGCACATCTTGTCCCTTTGCTTCGCATGTGCTTTTCATCGTCTCACATGCGACTTTCATAGATTTGTTGCAGCTCTGTCTTCCGTGGACATAACACGGAACTACCAGGAAGCTATGAAGATTGATTGCTGGAGAATGGCTATGCAAGAGGCGATGCGTACATTACAGTCCCGTGGCACATGGACCTTGGTTATTGCTCCTCCTGATGCATCTATTGTGAGCTGTAAGTGGGTATTCACGGTTAAATACCAAGCTGATGGCAGAATAGATTGGTATAAAGCATGGCTGGTCGCGCGAGGTTTTACACATACCTATGGCGTGGTTTCTCCAGTGGCTCGTTATTCTACTCTTCGCATTCTCTTATCAGTTGCTGTCGTACGTGACTGGAATATATCTCAACTGGATGTCAAGAATGCCTTCTTGTATGGAGATTTGCAGGAGGAAGTCTACATGTAGCAGCCACCAGGGTTTACTGCTGAGGACGAGAAGCATATGGTGTGTAGACTTCACAAGGCAATTTATGGTCTCAAACAGAGTCCAAGAGCGTGGTTCTAGAAGCTTTCCAATCTGATTGAACAACAGGGATTCAAGAGGTCGAATGCAGACCACTCCTTGTTTGTTCAGAAGTCATCGGCAGGTACGGTTGTTGTCATGGTCTATGTGGATGATATTCTAGTTACAGGAGATGATACTCAGGGCATAGAAAGGACGAAGGCATTCCTAGGCCGTCAGTTCGTCACAAAGGATCTTGAAACCCTAAGATACTTCATGGGGTTGGAATTTGCCAGGAATGCACAGGGTCTGGTTATGACCCAAAGGAAGTACATTACAGATTTCTTGACTGAAACAGGCATGGGTGGATACAAACCATCAAGTATTCCCATGGATCCAAGCATGAAGCTGTATGATGATGACACTGCTGAAGTGGACAAGAGGAGATATAGAGAAGTGGTGGGTAAGCTCCTTTATATTACCATAACTCGTCCCGATATTGCTTTTGCAGTAAGCAGGGTGAGTCAATTTGTGGAGCAGCCAAAACAAGCATCATATGGATGCCATATACATGATATTGAGGTATCTGAAGTCTTCTCCAGGTTCAGGGTTGCTGTTTCGAAAGGGCACAGATTTGTCTATCTCAGCATGTGCAGATGCCGATTATGCAGGATGCCCTAAGGATCGAAAATCAACTTCAGAATTTGCAGTCTTTGTTGGGAGCTCTCTGGTTTCTTGGAAAAGCAAGAAACAAACTGTTGTGGCAAGGCCCAGTGCTGAATCCGAATATAGGGCCATGGCGCAAGCAAGAACGGAGATGATGTGGGTTCGATCTGTACTAGAGGATCTACATGTAGCCGTATCTCTACCCATGCAGCTTCAGTGACAATCAGGCAGCCTTGTTTATTGCCAACAATCCAGCTTTTCATGAAAGAACAAAGCATATTGAAGTTGACTGCCACTACACTAGAGACTTGATCTAGAGAGGATTGATATCTACAGCTCACGTGAGCTCAGGGGATCAGACTGCTGACGTACTCACCAAACCGTTGCTCAGAGGACCTTTTCAGAAATGTTCTTCCAAGCTGAGCATGATAGACATCTATGCTCCACCTTGAGGGGGAGTGTAGAGATAGATATTATTATATGCTATGTACCTGTTCGTCATTTTTATTTTTCTCTGGACTACTATGTATTTTACCCTTGAGGTCTCTCCCTATACAAGAGAGCTTAGGGTTCTCTTGAATAATAGATCATTGATTTTTCACAACAAGGTAGATATAGTAAATATGAAGTGGTTGATCGTCCTGCTTGGTCTAATGAATATCAAAATGTAATTGGAGAATCTTCATCTCACTTCTTGTCTGAGAATAAGTAAACACTATAGAAGCCCGTATCTTTGTAGCTGGGGACTTATGCATGGCCTTCTGGGGCTGTGCGCGTTCTTGTAAGCACATCTTGGCTAAGACATTGTCTTTTTTTCCATGATGCATTGGTTCATATCTTTTCTCTAGGATCCGAATCCTTTAAAATATAGTCCTTGTCATGAATCTTCGTCAGACCCATGAACTGGAACATAGCTCATAATTGGTCCAATTCATCGTGACAGATAGGCCATGGTTCTTCATAACGGAGGGATCGTAGCCACCAAAATAGAAACACAATTACACCCTATTCGTACATAAATATGGCTTGCGTCTAAGATGAATCTCTGCAGCACATAACTTGGAGATGTCCCGAGGACCTCTTATATGGTTTTAGAAGGTCAGAAGGACCCTTTTTTTATACAAAACAGAGGATTGTAACAGCATGGACTAGGAGTTCAGCCTTCAAAAAACACGAGGGCTTAACTTGGAGATGACCCGAGGACCTCCTATATGGTTTTAGAAGGTCAGAAGGACCCTTTTTTTCACAAAACAGAGGATTGTAGCTGCATGGACTAGGAGTTCAGCCTTCAAAAAACTCAAGGACTCGAATCCCTTTAGGAGGTGCCCATGTGGCGTGGGGCGCAACACAAGATGGCAGTGCAAGGTGGCTGGGCATTCAGGTGGCAATATTCGGATGGTGCACGGCTGGGGGGTTAGCCTTTTAGGCAATTTGTGGATAAAGGTGGGTTTAGGATTCCAAAAGTGGCTCAGAACTATCGCTTAAGGTTGGTGCTCTACACCATGTAGAAAAATGTGTTCAAATTTTTAATTTAACTAGCGACTCAATGGTCTCTTATACAGACAAAATGAAAGGAAAATTACCCAGAGAACCGAACCATACAAGGAAGATGAAAGAGTTAAAAATACAAGACACATCTCTCGACAACCTTAGTACTGGGAAACATTTGCCAACACAAAACCCTTAAATTTGTTATTATTTGGACGGATTTTTATTCTCGTTTGTTCATTCCGCTAGGCAACTGTCTGACAAGTATATCTTTTAATATTAACTTCTAAGTTTTTGTTCGACATTTTTTCCCATGTATTTTTCTGGATTTGTACAATGATCTACATGCCTTACCAAGCTGTCTGTACGTGACAAACTGGTCCATAATAGCATTTGGCGTCGTATATTAATTATTCACATTTCCATTTTTGGCTTCAGGATTGGTGACGAACAGGCGCCTGAGGATGCGGAGGATGGACCCCCAGAGCTTCTTTTTGTACATGGTGGTCATACTGCAAAAATATCCGAATTCTCATGGAACCCGAGCAAACCATGGGTCATATCAAGTGTTGACGAAGATAACATCTTGCAAGTCTGGCAGATGGCAGAGAGCATCTATCGCGACAATTTGGAAACCTGACATGCAGACACTTGCCTGTACTGTAATTTTTGACTGAATTTCATTGTATCCGCTTCGCAATCCTGTTTTAATTATTCACTACTGATTTTTTTAGTTATATGGGTAGTATTAACATGCTTAAAACTGCTGTAGAAGTCTGGGGGTGCAAAATCCTGTTTTAATTATTCACTACTGATTTTTTCAGTTATATGGGTAATATTAACATGCTTAAAACTGCTGTAGAAGTCTGGGAGTGCAAACCTTCATGTAATTACATTGAAAGTCGTCTGGGAGTCCAAGTCTGTTTGTAGTTACATTGATTTAGCTCTTTGATCGTCTCAGCAGATTGTTTCATATCGTGTTCTTTATTATCACCAAATACATTTATCTGTTTTACCTATAATATTTGAGGTGATGTAAGAACTGAAAGGCTACAGAATCCTAAAACCAGGACAATGAATGGTGATTGACAGATTCACTTGAGGCGATGATGAGAGGAAGTTTACATCATGTTATCTTTTCACGTTTGGTGGTCTGATTGTTTTATAAAAAAAGGGCAAAGCCGTCTCCCACTATAAGTAGGGTCGGCTACATGAATTCTTGCTCAAATTCATGTTGAAATATTCGACTTTTTTTTACGTTGATTGTCGACTACCTTAATGCAAATCCCACAGTGGGGATTTGAACCCTAGTCTTTTGGGTGGTAGGCACATTGCGCTACCGTCAGATCATTTAAGTGGGTACTGTTGTTTTATAGGTAAGTAAAAAAATAAAGGTGTGTTTTTGCAGAGTACCATTTGCCGAGTTCATCTCATGTGAGTGTTGTTGGGATTGTTTGCTTTCTTGAGAACTTACACAATTTAAGTTTAATGGATTGTGTAACTCCGTGGATCAATCCACGGTTGTATCCAAGCTCAATGGCATGGAATAGAGTGCCATCTGCCTCAACTTGAGCATGCTATAATGTTGAGTTATCATGTTTATATGGGTAAATGGATTCGAGGGATTGTTTACTCATCCTTCTCTATATATTGTACCCATCCTTCATTGATTTTTTTATTTTTGTGAAGAGAGCCCTGATCTCTTAGGAGGAAGATTAGAAATTAAGAGCCCTCGTGATTTTTCCCTATGTGCAGGGTTTTCCACGTAAATCCTTGTCTCCATCTTAGTGTGTGCTTTGTATGTTTAATTTTAACATGGTATCAAAGTCTATGCATCGAAGGGTTGTAGCAGAAGAGTTGTGCTCATCGGAGATTAGCGGCAGAAGGTCTCTTGTGGATGCATGCTTCCCTTCTCATGCTGGTTCCTGATCTAGAGTTTGGTTTCCAGATTGTGCGCTAGTACCAGATTTTTCTCCTTCGAGCATGATTCATTGCACCTATGCGATCTGTTTTTTCCAGATCTAAAGTGTTTTTCCATATCTGATTAGCCTTCCAGCAAACCGCTCTTTCCCAAATTGAGGCTTCCTTGGAGCTTTTCAGACCCAGGTTGTTCCCTCATCATTTGCTTGCTGTGATCAGAGAAAAACATCAGCTGTGATAGGAGGCCTGGTTTCTGCATTGATTGACTCATTTGTGAACCCCCGTTCATTGGGTTCTCTTGCATCAGTCGTGCCCTAACTGTGCGCCCACCTGTTCGCTAGTATCCCTGTGCGTGAGCTCGTATTCCTGCTGTGCGCTTGGAAGAAACTGTGTTTTTCCCCTGGACAAAGAGGCCCACTGCTGTGTTTTAGACAACATGCAGTCCAAAGTGTTTAGGAGTGAGGGTTGCATTTTTCTTGCTCTGTCGAAGCCCATGGTTACTTCTATTATATGGGATAGTTGATGTGATTTGAGTTCTTTGTGTTGGAACAACTATTCATATTGAACTCAAGGCGTCTGAGCTGTGAGAGATAATCAAAATCTAAAGGCTACAAAATTTTTGGTGAATGACACTATGATGCGTGAAGCATCCATAGATCCTGACTCGGAAGAGGATCCAGTGGATACCATCATGGAGTTACAATCATTCTGGAAGGAATTGTTTATGAAACAACTCGTTTCTTAAATCAACAATGGTTTAACTCTTAATACGATGAGGACTAACAATGCTTGCTCTACCAAATCTGAGTGGATTATCAAAAGTGATGCATCTAATTACATGACAGGTGATCCTTGAATGTTTCATGATTAGAAGTTATAGTATGGGAGAGAGAGAGTTACAGTTGCAGTCAGGTCTCATGTTACTATTGTTGGAAAATGAAAGTTTTCTATTGTAGAATGTTTCCTCCTTATCAATGCACTTCACATAACTGATTTCTCAACAAATCTTTTGTCACTCTATTGCACCGCATGCTGATTTTTTTATCACAATTCATGTGTTCTAGAAGACTTGTAGTCATGTAAGAAGACATGAATTGGCTTAGTTGAGGACGGATTGTATCATCTTCCAACTCGAGTGGGTCAAGTCCTTACCTCTGTGATGAAAGCTCTCTTGAAAAAGGACAACTCCACTTTAGTACAAAAATGGCATGCACGTCTCGGTCATATTAATTTTCCTTCTTTACGTAAGTTGATGCCTGAGATTTTCTCTGTATTGACTGAGGATGATTTGCATTGTGAGATTTGCCAATTTGCAAAGTAAATACGCATTACATTTCCTGCATCTACGGGTAAATCTATTTATGCATCAAATTAGCACATTATGATGTTTGAGGTCTGTCAAGTGTGAAGAACATGGGCGGTCATATGTACAGTATCACTTTCATTGATGATTTTTCAAGGAGTACTTATGTGTACCTTCTAAAACATATAAATGAAGTTCATGTTGATGTAAATAACTATATACACATGATAAACACTCAGTATGCAACAAGCGTAAGAATGATCATGACTGATAACACGAAAGAGTACCTGGAATGTTTCCTATGTGCTTTTCTTGATGAGAAGCGTATCATTCATGAAACCTCATGTAGTTACACGCACAATAGAACGGGATTGATGAAAGGAAAAACTGCATATATTGAATGCTACCAGAGCACTCTTACTCCAATGAAATGTGTTAAAGAATTTTTTTGGAGAAGCCGTCTTGACTGCTAATTATCTAATCAATAGGACACCTTTTATCATAATTGGAAAAACAACTCCTTTCTATGTCATCCATTCGGATACCCTCCCTTCAGTTTGGACCCATGGATTTTTTGGATGTGTATGCTTTCTTCATAACTCTGGAAAGCTGATGAAAGTTGAATCCAAGGGCCACGCAGTGCATCTTTCTTGGTTGGTACTGATAAATCTGTAATTCATTACTCTAATAAAATGAAAACAAAGATTTATCCAGAGTAATTAGATGTATTCATGTGATTATAACTCATATTAATATTCATGCACTTGTAAAAAAAATTCATAAATTAACATTTCATTCTGCATTCATATTCACTTGTAAATATTCACCCAACTTCATTCATTTTAATTAATTCTACTAACTCCAATTGATATAAAACCAACTCCATTGTGTACATATCACAAATAACCAATGAAAAATCCTAAAGAATAAACTAACTTGTATACATGTGGAATAAATCCAAACCATAATTCTAGAATTAAAAGCTATAAAAGCTGATAACCCTCACCTGCGATCTTCAATTTCACTCTACTCATTTTTGAATTAATGTACATTCAATTATCTACAAATCAAGAATTGGAGTCCATATGTGAAATTGGATTTTGGAAGCAAACTACATATTGTACATATTTACTGATTTTTGACTTGTTATTTCATGTTATTTAACCCTTTTCTATGCATTTCTTTCTTATTTCATTATTTTATCTCATTTTCTAACTAATTACATAAAAATAAAAATATAAAAATAGCAGAAAAACCGTAAAAAAGAGAGACCCTGACCTGAGCACATTAACCTATTCATATGTAAATAATTTACATAAATACTTTATTCTAACATTTTCTTAACTTATAATAATTCAAAAAAATTACAATTCTGTTTATTGAATTATTCTATATCTTGTTTGATTTTTACATGCATTTATTATCTGCAAAAAATCAAATAAAAATTACAAAACTAGAAAAACTGACATTTTATATACAAAATATCATAAAAAAATCATATCTTGCACAATTGTTCCATTTGCATCTGAGTCCTTTATAAACATTGCAAAATGCATTTTGAAAAACACTTCTCATTTTGGGCATTTTTGCATTTGATATCATTTGCTGATTTTAATTTATTTTCTATTTCATTTTCATGCATGGTCATTGCATTGGTCAACATCGCACATGTGTCGTATCTTCATTTGTCCATGTCAACGCCTAGGTCAAACCCCCTTGGTCAACTCTCTTGTCCGTTAGCGTCTTCATCATTGGATGTTAAATCAAATTAGATCTAAAGGCCTATATATCTCCCGCCTTCACCCTAACGTTCTTCACATGCTTTGCACCACGTGACTACCTCCCAGTCGTTGGGTCTCGCAAGATCCAACCTCGAGATCCAACGTCCCCTCCTCCTACCTTCATCCTCTCTGCTCCACCTCTGCAATCGCTGATCATCCCCTCTTCTTCAGATCGAATCCCCAACCACCTTCATCCTCCACCCATTATCCCATTGCCTCACAACCCACCACCTTCATCCCATCCATGTGATGAACCCAACTACCCAACTCTATCCCCTCTGTACTTCATCATCCAACCACCAACCCCACGACCATAACCACCTTTATCCCGTCAGCCACCCCTTCCTAATCCTATTTTCCCGACCATCAGCAAGAACCCATCCTCTAACGACCGATCACCCAACAGACCCAAACCAACCCCCTAATCCTGTCCTATTTAAACACAAACCAGCCCACCGATGAGCGTTTGATCCACCATCATCCAAATCGAGCGAGAGAGAGAGGCAGCTGGAGATCTGAGGCTGGTGACAGCAGCCTCTGCTTCATCGGCAAAGACCCTATCCCAGGTGCGACCCATGGTCGCCTAGGCCGTGCTGCTGAATCCTTCCAGGGGACCAGCAGAGCCTCAGTCCTCCTTTGCCGGACTTTGAGCATACAACCAGAGTCAGCCCTCGCCACTGAAGGAAGAAGAACTCCTTCAGCCCTCGCCTAGAACGGTCGAAGAAGAAGAGCTCTCCATAATGTACAGAACCATCCGCGCAAGCCTAAATCTCGGCCCTCTGATCAATCAATGCCCTTCATCTCCACCACTCATTAAAGAGCGACCCGAGACTACAGATTCGGGTCAAATCCGTAGCAAGAGGGCTAGACACGTGGACTCCATGGACCCAAGCTGTCACCGTGCCTAGCACCATCACGTGAGTCTATCACGTGGGTGGCCAGTTTGTGGCCGCACCTCCGAATTCTTCTGGATTAACGCATGCCCTGCACGTGAATTCTCTTACATGGTTGGGTGGGGCAAACTTCAAGCGCAATCCATGGTATTCTGGACATTCATGTAAATACTCTCATCGAGGGATAAATTATGGAGGACCTCCTTCGAGTTCTAGAAATTATGAAAAGAACCCTCTAAAGGTTATTTTTGAGACTTATATTTATTTATATTACATTTATGTCCCTGGATTTGTGTATTTCATATCTTGATCATTTGTGGACCAAATTTTGTATTCTTGATGTCATTTTGAAGCTCCTTTTTGATTCTCTGTTGTATAGAACATTCAATTAATCATTTTGAGACATTTTTTGATATCAATAAATTAGAGGGAGTTCTTCATTCATTTTTGTGAGCACTGTTCTCTCTGATAGTAATTTTATTGCTTAGAAAATTGTGGAAAATTGGGGGTATTATTTTGGATTTAATTTGAGACTTAATTTATCAATTATTTTGCGAAATAAATTCATTCATTGGGGCTCTTGGATTAAATTGCTTGTCCCGGCTTGTTTACTTGCACAATCATCTTTGCATTCATTTATCACCATTTTAAATTGCATTATTCATTCTCTCACATTGCATTGCATTATTTTCTTGCATTAAATATTTACAAAAATTCGTTCATCGTATTTACTTCAATTAATTGCATATCTTAATTAAAAATCTATAAAATGCGAAAAAAATCATAAAAATTCATCTTTGAAAACTTAACACTCCTAAATTGATTTAAAAATTAATTCTAACCCCTCGTGTGACCTTCTTGAATTTGATCTTGGGACTTTCAAGTAAAATAAATAATTTGACCACATCAAATGTACCTTCATATTATTTTTAAGACTGGCTTTTGATAGATCGATTTCTGCCCAACTACAACGTTATTCTCACTAATTAAGAAGGATAGAGATCGATTCCATCATGACGCTGTTGTTTGGGAGGTATATAGTTTAGGATTGATTCTTAGACAATCTAGATTTTGGGCGTTCCACCCTTGGGTAGTCTAACCACCGAATTTTCTTGTAATTATTTTCTTTGTTTTTTTCTCAATATTTTTATTTATTTTATTTTTTGTATATATTTTATGTATCTCTCTCTGATATTTATTTCTTCTTTTTTTGCTAGGAACCTGGAGAACTTGGAGCAGTTTTTCGGGAACCGACGCAACCCGAGGAGACCGAAGGCAGGAGATTTTGTGGATCGATCCCGCTGCGAAGGCACGAATGACATTTTTATTTTTGGAGAGGGAGTGTTTTAGATTAGGTTTTTATTATTTTTCAGACATTGATGTTTTTAAATAATTTTTAATAACTACTAACTTCCATCGGTTCCTGTTTGGGTTCTCGCATATGTACATGGATTGGACACTCAGCCCATCATGTCTATATATTTTTTGTGATGCTTGATCTAGATCTAGGACTACACAATGGCTATTAGAGCTACTAAGTTTATTTATCGCGCTCGCAGTCCTAGGATCACACTTCACTTATAATAGACACATTAGACATTTTACATAGCAAAATTAACTTGTTCTTCACTTACTAATAGAATTATTTGTCTAGGAGCGGTTTTTCGGTACATTTATATAGTGTAAATTTCAGTTTTGTTAAGTATCATGCATGAAGATTGTGAGGATCACTGTAAGTATATCTACTGAAGCACACATCATCGTTTTACCGACTTGCATCGGCTTTTTCTGACTCCTCCCTTTATGTTTTCTCTCTTAGGATTAAAGGAAATTGGGACTGTCTGGTATATGTGCTTGGTTCTGAGCTTCAAAGCAAGTAATCACTTAATAAAATCTGGACTGGTAAACACTATTGATCAATTAAAAAGAAGATGAAAATTGAATATCATTGCCTTGTAGGAGAGTAACCCCGATCTTTATTTGTTGGTACTTACCTCCAGATTATAAGTGGGTGAGGATGTAGGATTAAGACTAGAGCATTTCCGATCTTCATGTGATAAATCTTGCTATGTATTCACACCATATCTACTTTGAGGATGATGCCAAACCCTCTCTAAGTTCCAGCGTGGGCTGAATCCAAACTTGTGAGAGGTCATGAAGAAAGAGATAGAGAAATGGTGTGATGCATATTTTATTTATCTCATCTCTGATTTCAAGGGAGTGGAAACATTTCACATTATCTCGAAGAAATTGAGCATTCATAGTGTCACCAAGGAGAACACAAAGGAGATCGTGAAGCGAGGACCCATGTCATGGCACGTCTATGTGAATTATAGGAGCCTGAAAGCCACAAAGAAGAAGGATCATTTTTCCCTTCCTTTCGTTGATCATATCTTGGAGAGACTAGCGAGGAAAGAGTTGTTTTACTTCTTAGATGTGTACTCAGGATACAACCAAGTAGCTATAGCTCTCGAGGACTAGAAGAAAAACCTTCACGTGCTTTTTCGAAACATACACATTCAAGCGCATACCCTTTGGGTTATGCAATGCTCCAAGAACATTCCAAAGTTGCATAATCAAGGTCTTTATCGAGATGATGAGTAAGTACTTGGAAGTCTTCATAGATTACTTCTCAATCTATGAAAATTCTTTCGATCTATGTCTAAAGCGTCTAAACTGAGTCCTACAGAGGTGTTGTGAGGTGAATCCGGTACTCTCCTAGGAAAAGAGCCAATTCATTGTGCAGGAGGGTATTATATTGGGGTACGTCATCTCTAAGAAGGGAATGGAGGTTGACCCTGTCAAGGTGAATGCAATTAGAACAATCCAACCACCAACCAACATAAAACAATTATGATCATTTATAGGGCATGTTGGATTTTGTCGGAGATTCATTAAGAACTTTCCAAAAATCACCTGACTATTAATTGAGCTCCTAGGAAGAGATATGGAGTTTGTGGTTGACGAACCGCAAAATCGGCCTTTTAAGAGTGCGGAATTAGCACTTAAACATGTCGATGCAGTCGGGCCGATTTTGGTCATCAAAGAGACCATCTCATTGATACCTTTCAAATAAGAATGCGATGGTCATTAATTTTTATTTTACTTGGCAAGAAACCAAGGTCGAACTCAGGGACACGCGCTTCTCTCGTATTAATCGGATTTCTATTTATTTAACTAAGTGTTGAATTAAAGGCATATAGGTCAATTGTATGCAAAGACACAACGATGCATTAAAGTCAAACATGCATTTTTTTATCAATTTTTAACTATGCAGATAAATGCTAGGAAATGCAATGCAAATATTATGCCTGAAATGATCATTACTAAAGCCATAAAATGTACGAGTTGAACAGAATCTGATAATGAAGCAATTTTCATTTATATAGCAAGCATGCATGAGAAACAAGGAAATCAGGACACTTAGTTGACCAATATAGAGCAGTACAGATCGAAGTGTCAGAGTGAGAATCTAAGCATGCCAGAATAAAGATGATAAAAAGAGCTTCGAAATGAAACTGAAATCACCTCAATCGGATATACGAGGCTCAAGATATGCAAGATCAAAGGCAAGGGCATAAATGAAAGAAAACATAAAAAGATATATACAAATCAGTCCCTGGGAAGGACTAAAATGCAATAAAAATAAGTGTGGGGCCTTCCCTGTAAATAAACCATACGCACGGGGGCATATTTGCAATTATTGAAACCCGCAAGAGTATGAGTGCAAATAGCCCCAGGCGCGCAGGTGCTGCACGTGCTCAGGACCTGTTTGCAATTTTGACTAACTTCGTGGGCGACTCTGCAAATAACCCAGGAAGCACGTGCCAGGCACGCGCTATCTAGGCTCGGAGGGCAGCTCGGGCTTGACAGAGGCTCGCTGCTGCTTCGGGTTGGCTCGGCATACACGAGCCTCCAGGCTTGGTGACGATGAGGCTCGGCGTGGGCTCAGGGACCGCCACGTGGTATCAGGACGTGGATGTAATTTCCAAAAGGTGCGAGGGCGTCGATGCAAAAAGCCCACACCCACGTGCGTGAGGCACGTGAGCTAAGCTCGGATGGGGGCGAGGTTCGGCGCTGCTTCGGTTGGCCGTCGCAGGTGGCTCGGGCCACGTGGGCTCGAGGTTGCCTTGGGCGAAGCTCGGTTCCACCGAGCCTCCGCACTCCGGGACGGCGACGTGGCTCCTCCAGGGCCGTTGGATCTCCGTCGTGGGGCGAGATCCAACGGTAGCTGCTTCTCCTCCCTCCTAGATGGCTGGCAGCGCGATTGGAGCTCCGGCGTGAGGCCTGGAGCTCCGCCGCGCCTCGCTGCGCTCGGTGAAGCTCGGGGAAGATCGCTGATGCTCTGGCGATGAAGGTCCGATGTCGGAGGACCTGCCGGAGTGGCTGAACTACGCTGTCGACGCCTGATCACCGGAGGCGGAGCTCTAGAACTCAGCTCCGCCCACGATCCGGCCGTTGGTGATGGTTGACCTGCAAGGGGGTTAGGGTGTGCGTGCGTGCGAGATGAGGCGGACGGAGGGCGTTTGTGGAGCGAAGAAGGCGAAGCCCTTAGTGGGTCCTCCTCCGCCTCCGGCGGAGGAGGAAGCCTGGGATGACGGAGGTTGTGACAGGGGAAGGGGGTGATCGGAAGGGTCGGCGAGGGTACTGGATGATGGGTGGAGCTCATGGAATGATCAATGGAGGTCAAGGGTGTTTGGAGTGACCTGGAAAATTACGCTAAATAAGACAAAAAAATCAGAGAAGATCAGAGAGCTTACCTGGCCGGAGATGGAGGTATTGGCCTGGGCTGAGCATCACGGTGATGCTCGGGTCTTCGCACGTCGAGGTCGGCTACTCCTCGGAGCTCGAGCGGGGCTTTGAGCCTCCGCGACGCAGCGGACAGCTGCGGATCTCACCGGGGCATCTTGGGGTCGTCATAGCTCGATCCGAGCTGCTCCCCCTGTCACAGGGAGGAGATGGAGGGCTGGGCCTCAGCCCCCTGATTGGTGGATAGGCGTGAACGGAGGAGGGAGCGACTTATTTGAAGGGGGAAGTGGCGGAGTTGATGATGTGAGTCGTGGGTTTCGAGGAGATCATGGGACGAGTGGGAGGACGACGACGGTAAATGGAGGCGTGCGCGGGGTAGAGGGATGAGTGGGGAAGACCGAGAGGTGGTTGGCGAGGTACGAGGGGCGCTGGAGTCGTGGAGAAAATTGAAAGGGGGAGCGGGTTGCGCGAGGTGGTGATCGTGTGAGAGAGGGGTGTCGCGAGGTTGACGATGACGCTCCACCGTTGGATCTGGAGATCCAACGGTGGAGAAGTGGGCGCGGAGCGACGGTCCTGATGGAAGATCGGGTGATGTAATCAAAGGGATACGGGGTAACCACGTGTCGATCTGAAGGAGCGGCGCGAACGGACGATCACGATGCAGAGACGGCGCGATCGAAGGCTGTAGAATGAGACACGTGTCAATCGGCTGGCAAAGGCGCTGACGGGCGGTGAGGATCGGGGATGGAGATGATCTGACGGTCGAGGGAGAGCAGCGGGCGTGGAGAGCTGGGAGCCATTAGATCTCAGGACCAAGATCAGACGGCTGAAAACACGGGCGGATAAGACAAGGAGGGTGGGGCCACGTGGCTCACCCAGATTGGGCCACGTGGCCCAATCAGATTATTGCAAACTTCCAGTTGATGTTTGAAGGTCAAGATGGCCGAATTTGAGAAAACTCAAAACATGAAAGTTGTAGATCTTGGTGAGATCTACAAGTTTCATGTTGACCAAAACTGGAGATGAAGTCAAATGAAGCCCCAAAATATTTTTGAGGGTATTTTTAAGTCTAAAAAATACCACGAATTATCATTTTGCCATTTTTTTGTGGTTTTGAATTTATTTGAGACTCTGATAATTACAGGACATTAACCGGGATTTATTGACACTAAGCTTAAGCAAGGGGGTTAATAATGTGAAATTATGATGATGAAATCGAGTTTCATCACCCCCCTATACTTAAAACATGCTCGTCCTCGAGCATCAAAAAGAATGACTAAGTTAGATTAACCCCCTTGTGCATGTGAATATAGGATCCAAACTACTCAAGTCGGCTCAATTTTAGAGGTCCAAAATTCTCGAGTTCAACCCAGCCTTAATCAAGAGGTACCCAATTCCTCTAATTCTCTAGACTCTCTCTGATGTACATATAATATAAAGGATATGACATTTTAGTGTTGACTGCGATTCTGAGAGTAGAGTCAATTCGTCACCCAAAGTCTTGGTCTGAGAAAATCTCCTAAGGACCCAATCCTCAGCACTAGGGAATAAATCAGATCTTGCATTCAGCCCACCGTCTCTTTAGTTGTCAGACTTAGAAAATGTAGATGGCAGGCCAGAAATGGAGGGCATGGGATTGTGTCAATTCTTCTCTCCCTCTCATTGGAACAAGGATTCTCTCTAGTGCCTTTTACGCAACACATTTTTTTTGTGTTGATCAGTGCGTCCGTCAAAAGAAGTTGGAGCCGTCTGCACTTATTTTCCTGGGAGTACACCGGGGTGTGTCTCTTTTGAGTACCTATCGTACCTTCGACACCCAGACTTGTAGCATTTACGATGCAGAGCCCTTTTTTGGTGCAAGCCCGACTCCTGGTCCTAATAGCGGTGGTCCAAGTGGACACTTTGAAAAGTTTGGGAGCGCTCGCCTTTGGTAGAAGCTCTTTGGTATTTGACTTTGTGGAATGAGAGCTTTTCTTTGAAATTTCATTAACTTGTATAATTTTTTTGGCTAGCTCCACTCCTTTTACCAAGAGTTGGCGCACACTGATCAACAATTTTTTATATAATTCACACACAGGCACTTAGGTCAATAACAAGAGATTAGTATAAGAACCAAGTTCTCATACTGGCTAAATTGCTGACACCCAGGTTTCCTGAAGCCTTCAAAGATTTTATCCCATCCTCGAGCCTCATTAGATCAAATCCAGACTCGAATCTCTCATCCCAATTCCTCAAGTGAAAAATCAACTCATCTCAATCAAAAACCGCAGTCGTGCATGTGATGTGCTGATCATATTCTCTTTGTCTGAGGTTAAGCATGGAATATAGCATGCAAATATAGAAACCTAGGGGAATGTAGATGATTAAGTCTATGACCCTGATGACTAAGGCTGGTTAACCGCAAATCTCAAAGACCTCATAAATCAAGCTTCCTTGAACATTTCAGATCCTGGTTGAAGGTGTAAGAGGTTTAATCCAACTCCTTCATTCAAAAACATTTTTTTGCAATTTTTATGGATTTTAGTTTTTAAAGTTAAAACACAGGTTAGACTCAACTTTCCTTGATAAAAGATTTTCAAAACCATGTCACATAAATAAAAGATTTTCAAAACATTTTTCAAAAAGATTTTTCAAAACAAGAAAAACTCATTTTTCAAATCATTTTCGAAAATATTTTTATCAAAATAGTGTAACATAGTGTAGAAAAGCCGTGAAATCATTTGAGTTCTCTTAGTCCAAAGAATTTTACTTTAGCCAAAAAGTTTTAAATTTTTCAAATTTTTCAGATATTAGCTAAAGTAAGTAAATTGTATATACGGTATACCCCCTATCCTTAAACTTTGCTATGTCCTCATAGCACTAAATGATACGAGTCCATAGGTCCATTTAAGTACAGAGAAATATACGGGAGCTAAGAGGTGCTCCCCCTATACTTAGGTTAGAAATAACCTAAGTATAAAGGCAAGAAAAGATGAGTAGAGAAATCACAGGGACTTGGGTCCCCCCTATACTTAGGCTGAGATTAGCTTAAGTATAAAGATAGAAATTGATGTTGGAAGAGACCCAAGGTGAACGAAGAAGAAGGATGGATGTACAAGTGAGCGGTTGAATCTTCGGAGATGAAATGGAGTGTCTTCGGTTTTGGGGTGCGTGTCGCATCATACAAGGCTCAATCAAGCAAGCAAACCCTTAGTTTCGCCAACTCACACATGAAACCAACCAAAGTTGGTTTATTATCTTGTCTATTTTATTGGTGATAAAACGTTTGATTTTTACGCAAAGAAAAGAATTGGAGTGAAAATCATTGCGTAAGTGAGGGTATTGCTCTCCCAAAACCGAATTTTACTCCATTTTTGGTTGACTTGCAATTAACAGTCCCAATTTTATTTTAGGTTTTCACTGATTATGGTTAGCACAAAATCAAGAAGTCATCGTCTACCGTCAATCCCCTTTTTCCATTTAACCTAGGTGATCAAGCTAGGAAAACGAAACCGAGAAAAACATATATTCGATAAAAACCGCTATCTAGGCTAAGCGAGAAATCATGCAGTGATTTGACAAAAACACGTGAAAAACTGGGGCTGTTTTGAAAACCTAATCCAACATGTATGCAAGTCGAAAAAGCCGCACCTAATCATGCATCTATTAGCTGTGATTGATTTTCGTTAATTTTAGCTAAGTGAAGCGAGATTATGTGCGTATAGAATTTAGTGTGTCCTACCTACGATCAAGCACGTAAAATATGAAAGATGAGCTCGGAAAGTCGCGTGCCTAGTCCTAGGTCGACACTCAAGTGGGGACGATCCCCACACAACCACATTCGTTCGATTACAACCGCGAGTCTTCAATCGAAGATCGCTGTAAACGACGAATTATTACATGGAAATAAAAATGCAAGACATTTTTTCCTTTCTTCTCGACATACTCCAAACGTGTTTCTGCGGATCCTCGCAGCGGGAAGCATCGGCTTCTCGCCTCCTTGAACACCAAGGGCCCTGCCACCGAAAAATTGATTAGAGATCAAACGAAAAAGAAAATTTTATAATGCGAAATAAATGAACAAAAAGTGACCTATAAAAGAAACACGAAATTAAATAAACAAAATTCCAAAAAATATGAGAAATGAGTCGTGTCCCCGGCAACGGCGTCATTTGACGAACCGCAAAATCGGCCTTTTAAGAGTGCGGAATTAGCACTTAAACATGTCGATGCAGTCGGGCCGATTTTGGTCATCAAAGAGACCATCTCATTGATACCTTTCAAATAAGAATGCGATGGTCATTAATTTTTATTTTACCTGGCAAGAAACCAAGGTCGAACTCAGGGACACGAGCTTCTCTCGTATTAATCGGATTTCTATTTATTTAACTAAGTGTTGAATTAAAGGCATATAGGTCAAATGTATGCAAAGACACAACGATGCATTAAAGTCAAACATGCATTTTTTTATCAATTTTTAACTATGCAGATAAATGCTAGGAAATGCAATGCAAATATTATGCCCGAAATGATCATTACTAAAGCCATAAAATGTACGAGTTGAACAGAATCTGATAATGAAGCAATTTTCATTTATATAGCAAGCATGCATGAGAAACAAGGAAATCATGACACTTAGTTGACCAATATAGAGCAGTACAGATCGAAGTGTCAGAGTGAGAATCTAAGCATGCCAGAATAAAGATGATAAAAAGAGCTTCGAAATGAAACTGAAATCACCTCAATCGGATATACGAGGCTCAAGATATGCAAGATCAAAGGCAAGGGCATAAATGAAAGAAAACATAAAAAGATATCTACAAATCAGTCCCTGGAAAGGACTAAAATGCAATAAAAATAAGTGTGTGGCCTTCCCTGTAAATAAACCATACGCGTGGGGGCATATTTGCAATTATTGAAACCCGCAAGGGTATGAGTGCAAATAGCCCCAGACGCGCAGGTGCTGCACGTGCTCAGGACCTGTTTGCAATTTTGACTAACTTCGTGGGCGACTCTGCAAATAACCCAGGAAGCACGTGCCAGGCACGCGCTATCTAGGCTCGGAGGGCGGCTCGGGCTTGGCAGAGGCTCGCTGCTGCTTCGGGTTGGCTCGGGATACACGAGCCTCCAGGCTTGGTGACGATGAGGCTCGGCGTGGGCTCAAGGACCGCCACGTGGTATTAGGACCTGGATGTAATTTCCAGAAGGTGCGAGGGCGCCGATGCAAAAAGCCCACACCCACGTGCGTGAGGCACGTGAGCTAAGCTCGGATGGGGGCGAGATTCGGCGCTGCTTCGGTTGGCCGTCGCAGGTGGCTCGGGCCACGTGGTGGCTCGAGGTTGCCTTGGGCGAAGCTCGGTTCCACCGAGCCTCCGCACTCCGGGACGGCGACGTGGCTCCTCCAGGGCCGTTGGATCTCCGCCGTGGGGCGAGATCCAACGGTAGCTGCTTCTCCTCCCTCCTAGATGGCTGGCAGCGCGATTGGAGCTCCGGCGTGAGGCCTGGAGCTCCGCCGCGCCTCGCTGCGCTCGGTGAAGCTCGGGGAAGATCGCTGATGCTCTGGCGATGAAGGTCCGATGTTGGAGGACCTGCCGGAGTGGCTGAACTACGCTGTCGACGCCTGATCACCGGAGGCGGAGCTCTAGAACTCAGCTCCGCCCACGGTCCGGCCGTTGGTGATGGTTGACCTGCAAGGGGGTTAGGGTGTGCGTGCGTGCGATATGAGGCGGACGGAGGGCGTTTGTGGAGCGAAGAAGGCGAAGCCCTTAGTGGGTCCTCCTCCGCCTCCGGCGGAGGAGGAAGCCTGGGATGACGGAGGTTGTGACAGGGGAAGGGGGTGATCGGAAGGGTCGGCGAGGGTACTGGATGATGGGTGGAGCTCATGGAATGATCAATGGAGGTCAAGGGTGTTTGGAGAGACCTGGAAAATTACGCTAAATAAGACAAAAAAATCAGAGAAGATCAGAGAGCTTACCTGGCCGGAGATGGAGGTATTGGCCTGGGCTGAGCATCACGGTGATGCTCGGGTCTTCGCACGTCGAGGTCGGCTACTCCTCGGAGCTCGAGCGGGGCTTTGAGCCTCCGCGACGCAGCGGACAGCTGCGGATCTCACCGGGGCATCTTGGGGTCGTCATAGCTCGATCCGAGCTCCTCCCCCTGTCACAGGGAGGAGATGGAGGGCTGGGCCTCAGCCCCCTGATTGGTGGATAGGCGTGAACGGAGGAGGGAGCGGCTTATTTGAAGGGGGAAGTGGCGGAGCTGATGATGTGAGTCGTGGGTTTCGAGGAGATCATGGGACGAGTGGGAGGACGACGGCGGTAAATGGAGGCGTGCGCGAGGTAGAGGGATGAGTGGGGAAGACCGAGAGATGGTTGGTGAGGTACGAGGGGCGCTGGAGTCGTGGAGAAAATTGAAAGGGGGAGCGGGTTGCGTGAGGTGGTGATCGTGTGAGAGAGGGGTGTCGTGAGGTTGACGATGACGCTCCACCGTTGGATCTGGAGATCCAACGGTGGAGAAGTGGGCGCGGAGCGACGGTCCTGATGGAAGATCGGGTGATGTGATCAAAGGGATGCGGGGTAACCACGTGTCGATCTGAAGGAGCGGCGCGAACGGACGATCACGATGTAGAGACGGCGCGATCGAAGGCTGTAGAATGAGACATGTGTCAATCGGCTGGCAAAGGCTCTAACGGGCGGTGAGGATCGGGGATGGAGATGATCTGACGGTCGAGGGAGAGCAGCAGGCGTGGAGAGCTGGGAGCCATTAGATCTCAGGACCAAGATCAGACGGCTGAAAACACGGGCAGATAAGACAAGGAGGGTGGGGCCACGTGGCTCACCCAGATTGGGCCACGTGGCCCAATCAGATTATTGCAAACTTCCAGTTGATGTTTGAAGGTCAAGATGGCCGAATTTGAGAAAACTTAAAATATGAAAGTTGTAGATCTTGGTGAGATCTACAAGTTTCATGTTGACCAAAACTGGAGATGAAGTCAAATGAAGCCCCAAAATATTTTTGAGGGTATTTTTAAGTCTAAAAAATACCACGAATTATCATTTTGCCATTTTTTTGTGGTTTTGAATTTATTTGAGACTCTGATAATTACATGACATTAACCGGGATTTATTGACACTAAGCTTAAGCAAGGGGGTTAATAATGTGAAATTATGATGATGAAATCGAGTTTCATCAGTGGTGAATCACAATTGTCTTGAGGCGTTCGAGATTTTGAAGGAGAGAATTATGGACACCCTGATATTGCATGCTACAGATTGGTCTCTTCCCTTTGAGACCATAACCGATGTTTCCAATTTTGTTGTAGGGTTTGTGTTGGGACAAAGAAGGGGATGCATCCCATTCACTATCCATTATGCAAGCAAGACTCTTGATCCTTCTTAGCGTAACTACACAGTTTTCGAGAAGGAAATGCTTGCTGTGGTGTTTGCTTTGAATAAATTCAGATTACATCTTATAGGATCAAAAGTGACAGTCTTCACAGATCACGCGGTGCTCAGGTACCCTATGGAGAAGAAAGACACGAAGGCGTATCTACTCAGATGGATTCTTTTACTTCAGAAGTTTGACATGGATATCAAAGATAAACCTAGTGTAAAGAATGTAGTGGCCTATCACCTCTCCCCATCTCAAGCAAGCAAAATCTTCTGATCCTATATCAATTTGAGACTCCTTCCCTGATGAGTCATTTTTTGACGTTTACTCTCTCCCATGGTAGGCCAATATGATGAACTACTTGATTTCTAGACAGGTTCTCCATGATTGTCATAAGAATCCCATTGATCGCCTGAAGTCGGAATCTAGCTACTACCACTGGGAGGAGCCGCTCCTTTTCTTCAAAGTACGAGATTGTGTTTGGAGGAGATGTATTCCTCAGGAGGAATACAAGAGTATCCTTGTTCATTACCATACTCTAGAGGTAGGAGGACACCACTCTAATAAGAAGACCACATGAAAGGTATTACAAATGTGGGTTCTATTGGCAAACTATGTTTCACGATGCCTTCTCTTTCGTGAAGTCGTGCCTTTATGTCAGAGAATGGGAGGAACCTTCGGTTCCAAGGACGAAATACCAATGCACATAGTCATCATTTGTGATGTATTCGACGCGTGTGGTATTGATTTCATAGTTCATTTCCATGGAAGCCAAGGTTTTGAGTATATCCTTCTCGTAGTGGATTATTTGTCCAGGTGAGTAGGGGCTATCCCTACTCGAGCCACAGACAGCAAAAATCTCTGTAAATTATGAGGGAGAACATAATTTCTAGGTTTGGGGTCCCCAAGATTTTGATCTCTGATGGTGGTAGATTTTTATGAATCAAGATCTAAAGAAATTGTTGAAAGATTACAACATCGAACACCGTATCTCTAGTCCATACTATCCACAATCTAATGACATGGCCGAGGTGTCGAATAAGGAAGTAAAAATCATTCTACATAAGCTCGTTCATCCTGACAGGAAGAATTGGTTCCAACTCTTGGATAAAGTTATATGAGGTTACTAACAACTTATAAGACTCCACCAGGTACTTTCCCATCCAGGATCGTTTTTGGGAAGTCGTATCATTTGCCCACGGAGCTAGTGCATAAATCAGAATGAGCTATTAAGAAGATCAATTGGAACAAACACTTGGGTAAGAAACATAGAGAGAGGGATTTAAACGAGCTAGTGGAGATCAGAAATCGAGCATATGACAACATCAAGATATACAAGGACAAAGTGAAGAGATGGCATGAAAAACACATCAGATAGAAGGTTTTTATCCCTAGGAAGAAGGTATGTCGTTTAATGCAACGTTTAATATCTTTCAAGGCAAATTGAAATTAAAATGGTCGAGGCCCTACATTGTCTGAGCAATGCACGAGAGCAGTAGTATTGTGATCTCAGAACTCATAGAGGGTGCACTAACATTTCTGGTAAATGGGAAGCTATTGAAACCGTTCAATGGACCAGATGATTATTTTCCAAGAGTTGAGGAAATCATCATGCATGAAATAAATCCATAAGACATACTTGCGAGCTCTGCATGACACCTTGCACATACACACTTCACCTCTCAGAATCTTCACGAGTGCTTTAACATCTAACCACGTCTTCCTCAATCCCATCGGTTCCCTTGCACTTCTTATATATTAGGAAAATGCTTAAGTATAGGGAGGATCGATGCCCATCTTGTGTATACTCATCATCTCTCTTCTTACTATTTGTATATTAAAATGGATAAATAAATAGAAATTTAGATTTTCAACTTATGTATGTATATCTCATTGAAACAATCTTCCTCTCAATTTAATTATCCATTAAATGTGCCCATGCCCATTTTCCACATCTCAAAAGTCTGTATACCTTGTATCTCGATTTTTTGGGTTTGTATCCCTTATATATCTCTATGTCGGTATCTCGATAAATGCTCAGATATTGGCTACTCTTTCTCTCAGTTGTGTGAATTTTAATTGAATAAAATATTTTGTTCTACCTTGTTCGTGTTTTGATATGATGACATAAATTCGATTTTAGGTTTTAATGTATCAGCTACTCCTTATAAATATTTACATTCTCTAATATTTTTCAATCATATATCTTTTTAAATTAGCATCGATTGAAATCTAGTTACGCAATTAGCACCTGATGTCTAAATATTATTTGGATTTGTATTTTGAATAGCAACATTTATAGTTTATAAAAGGTTAGATATTTTATATGATGTAGTATGAACTATAAGAGAATTTTTCTAGTAATAAATCATCATAAAAATAATGAGAATGTTGATGTTTGTTGAAAAGGAAATTTGAGGGTCGTACGGTTTCACAAGGCGAAACTGCAGTCGATGCGGTAACCGCTCGAAAATTCCGATTCAAACAACAATTAACCACGACAATCAAGTAAAGCAGTGAAAGTGTGTGGAGTTAAAATTTATTATAACTCTACAACAAAATGTGTATAATGCAAGTATGTGTAGAGGTCGAACACAGGGAGCAGAAAGGCTAGATTGGGGCGAAATTGCTCAAAAGTGTAATTGTCATCAAGTTGTCTACTTATGCTATTTTTGTGGGTTTTTAATTTTATATTTTTTTAATTTTTAATTTTATATTTTTGTATTTTGATTTTTAATTTTCTTATTTTTATAATTTATATTTTATTTTTTTTCTTTTTTCGATATTGGAATATAAAGACAATGTAATGAAGAAGGTGATAAACTATTTATAAAAATATGCTAAAATAGCCAAAAATTCAGAGACAAAATCTTTTTGGTATTTTTATAATTTTTTATTGTTTTTGTGATTTTTGGGTATTTGTCAAGGTGTTTTTGGTATTTTTAAATACTGAAATTAAGGAAAACAATGAAATGTGGACTGGCTGTGAGTAAAATAGGGATTAAAAATAACAAACAGCCACCAAAATTTTTCAAACTAATTTTAAAATAAAGGGAATACAAACAGGAGACCAATGGACTTGAGTTTACAAATTTTGGAGTTTTCTACAATTTTATAGATTTTTTTGAAGTTTTTAAGTATTTTTGAATTTTTAAGGTTTTTCTTTTGAGATTTTTAGTGATTTTTGGATTGACATAAAATATGATAAAATAGACAGCAGGAAATTTTTTTTGAATTTTTCGAGGTATTTTGTTATTTTTTTGGTATTTTCTAAGCTAGACAGTGAATAAAAAGTGTGTTTTTGATTTTTAATAAATATAATAATGAGATAAAATCAAAAAACTAAAATTATAGCGTGGAAGAACAAGCATACAGGAGCTTAACCCTAATTTTTGAGAATTTTTAGAATTAAAATGAGGCCTTAATTAATTAGAGCAAGTAAGCACAAAATAAAGGCCTGGCAGGGGCGTACACGCAAATATTCAAAAGTCTAGGGTTGAACATGCAATTTTTCGCAAAATATATAACTGGAGTATTAAACTTTTGGACTAAATCTAAATACAAATTCCCGCAAGCCCTTCTCCGCAAAACTACCAAGATCACGTGCCAAAGCACGCGCCCTAGTGAGGGGTACAAACGCAATATCACAAAAGTCTGAGGGCTAACGTGCAAAAACGCCAAATGTTTTATACTGCAAATGGATGTTTTGGAAATAAACTTTAACACGCAAAATCCTCGGAGGTTGTAATGCAAATATGCCAAGTCACGTGCGATGAGCACGTGACTTGACAGGGGTCAAAACAGGAATAACACAAAATCCGAGGGGCATAATGCAAATCTGCCAGTGTTTTTTTAAACAGTCGATGAAAGCTTGAATACTAAAACGATATTACAAAAATGTGCGTGGCGATATCGCAAAATCTCCACAATAGGGGCGCTGGCGGACGACAGATGAGAGATCACTTACGCCACGTGTCGATCCACTAGGGCACGATGCCCCTTCGCCCGCAACGGTCCGGATTAGAAGCCCAATTGGCGATCGAACGACAGGATGAAGGTCTGATCCGATGGTGGCTGTACCACGCCAAGAACACGGCTGAATCGGACGGTGCACAGGGGCACTGGAAGAACCGCCGATGAACTCGGTGTGGATGGAATGGGGGCTGCAAATTCTTCACGCTCGGGTTGTATCTCTCCCTATCGATGACCCTCCGATCTTCCTGGAAGGTTCCCCCAGCCCGCGGCAGGGCCAAAATGGGCGGAGAGGCCCCGGTGCGCCGCCGCGAGCTCGAGGAAGAAAGGTGGCTCCAGGTAGCGTGTCGGCGGCAAAATTCGACTCCAGCTGGAGTCTCTCTGACTCTGGGACCTGCAATAAACACAACAAAACCAATAGATGGTCCAAAGACAGAGGCGCGATGATTGGGTGGCGTATGGTGCGAAAATGGAGCTCGCCGGAGCAAGCTTCGGTGAGGTGCTGGCGTGATGTGAGATTGCGTGCGAATCGAGTGGGAATAGGAATCGATCTAATCCTAAACCTAATCTAACAAGGAAAATGTAAGAAAATTAAAAGGAAAGAGTGAACCTCGAGCCTAGGAAGGCGAGGTAGAGACCTCACGACGGCGCGACCATTGGAGGTGGCTGGAACGCATTTCCGACCTTAGCCACACCTCGACGAAGACGCTGGAGTACCCCTCTGTCACCGGAGACACTCGGCAGAAGCTCGGAGGTTTTGGTTTCGGCCAAAAAAAATGGTTCAAAGTCAAATGGAAGGAGAGGGTTCGGTTTTGAAACATGGTCAAGGAGCTATCTTCGAGGCGAAGTCACGGGTGGCTGGATGTTCCAACGCCCAAGGTATCACCTGGACGTGTATCTTGGATACACCAGCAATAAAAGTCGTGAAGACAGCGACTCAAAAAGGTGGAAGACGTGGCTTGGAAAAATCCAAGAAGATGGGACAAAACCCATCTTTGACACTGAACAGGCTGGGGTCAGAGAGTTGACCGCGGGTCTACTCTCCAACCCCCTTGGTTGGTCCACGTGGACCAACCAGGAAAAAGCCTGAAAAAAATGATTTCAAAATTCGTTTTAAAATAGTAAATAATATTATTTTATTAAGGTTATATAATAAAAAGTGTTTATTATTTTATAAATTATTTTATTATGATTTTTAATTATTTTTATGAGGTATATTTTTATAAGTTACCTTTTTAGACCTATGTAGGTTCATTACCTATATATTTTATTCTTTTTATTTTTATTTTGTAATTTTAATGTGTTTAATTTTTTTTATTATTTTATAAAATTATAAAATGCTTTTATATACATAAATATATTTTTATTTTAATTTTCTGATGTGTTTTGTATATTTAATTAAATATAAGTGTTAAAAGTACATGTATGTCTATAGGTATATTACCTATGTATTATACGTACATGTATTTTATTTTGGATTTTATTTACATTTTTATTCCAATTTCAATATGCAAATATATTATAAATAATATGTACCTAATTATAAAAATATAAAATTTAAAATAATGAATAAAGAATAAAATGAATATTTTAATCTATACAAGTATACAATGAGGGTCCAAAACTCAACTTTCAAACCGTAGCTCCGCCAAATGCAAAACCACCACCATTGGATAGATTATTTTATTCTATATACAATTAAAGTTGAGTTTGCTGCATTTGGAGTTGTCAGTTGTGAGATATGGGTCTGGGAAGTTGGGATTCCGGATTTTTATTCAGACCATAACTTTTTATCTGTACATTATTTTTCTGTGAAATCAATTTTGTATTTTTCTATATAAAATTATCTACAACTTTCATGTACAAAGTTTCTTGATTTGATGTATAAAAAGTAGAACCAAAAATAGGTCCCAAAATGAATAAAGAATGAATAGAAAGTATAGGTATTTTATCTGTATTTTGGCCCTTATCTCCCCCTACTTTATTCCTGGTCGACCTATTCATCAAGATACCTAGGTGTCGGGGTTTTGGGTCATAAAATATTTACAATATTTTATTCTTTTTCTTTTCTTTTATCTATTCTATAATTTTGGCTTTAATTACAGTATTTTATACACTATTTAGATGCACATGCATGAATGCTAAGATGCTCTATTTAAGGCTATTTACAGGCATTTGCTAGGGCTTTTGATGCCAAAATGATAGAATAAAGATGATGAAATGTGGATTCATCAATGTACTCGTATGATATAGCATTAAATATATTATTCATTTAGAATTGTTTAAATATAAAAGTTAATTTTCACAATAATAATACATGTTTAGAATTTATACCATCAAAATAAATAAGTGTTGTAAACCTAAACCGTAATACAATTGACCAACAGTGTAATGAATAATTACAGTATTCATTACCATATCTTTCAATATAAAAATATAACTAGCATTACTAGTTAGAAAATTAATTTTTTATTGTAATTAGCAATGAATATAATAATCATGGCTAAAAGTTTACATAACAATAGGTTCCTCATAATCTTGTTCGTTATAATTTGGATTAATCATCGTTATATTGAACACCGATTAGAATTGAAAGTCAATACATAAACGTTATTATGTGGCTCGTTCTTAATAATACAACGAATATGATATTCATCGTAGACTTAAAGAATCGGAAAATGGATTATATTTGTTGTCATACATTTAACTGTGGATAATATGGTAACAAATATCAAATTTATAATTAACTTAAGCCTATTTTGTTGTAGTACCATTTTATCATTATATGCGAGAAATATATTCGAAAAGAATATCTTTTATTCTATCACCGACAACAATATTATGAATTGTTTCCAGACTATAAAAACTAGATAGGGCCAGTTGTATTATTTAGTTCGATTTATATATGTTCATATGTGCATACAATACATGCATTTATAATTTTTTACTTTTATAAATGTCATAATCAAGAATCATAGGTCCGCCAATGATAACAAGGATATGACATTCAACACTACTTTGAAGTGTACAAAATAATTTCGCAACAAATATTATCATCATTATATATTCAACCGTTGACAATATGGGATGGATTTTAAAAGAATGTCGCTATAGATCCATTTCATTGTAGTGTACACATTTGGATCTGATTTTAAAGGATATGAGAATATTTTTTTATCTATTAATATCCACTTATGTTCCTATGTTTGTAGTTGAAAACATATAAGGATATGATGAGCCTTAAATCCGTATCTATATATTACCATTTACATCCCAAAGGGTAGGATATTTATCATTAGATGTAGATATAGAAGCATATAATTTATTTTAATAATTATATGTTATAGGTTGGTAAATGACTCGAGTTATCGAATGACCATTCATAGAATTTGATGCATTATAAACTACTATGTCATGTATGATATTTGATCTTTAGGGCGACACACAGTCACATGAGGGGATTGAGTACTTGTTGTAAATTCTTGTGTTTGGTCTTTCGTGCGACGCTTTGCCATCCATGTTTAGTGCGTTTCCTTTAGTTTCTTTCTCGATGCCAGAATTGCCTCATATTTTTGTACTTGGTGAGGTTGTTGTTATGGTTATAATTCATACCTGACACATGATCATTGATTAAATTGAGAGGGATAGGATGTGATATGCTTGTGTACACTCTCCAAACATATAACGGGGGTGTGAGGATATGCTATATCATGATAGAGTGATCTGAAACTGACTTTCATCGGCATCTATTCATTATGGGCTCCTTGTTGAATACTTGGCGTGCCTTGCTTAGTGTATTGTTGATTGCTATTGACAAAAAGATGAATGGATTGCAATCTTCTGCTTGTATATGTCTCAGAACATGCCATGAACACAAGGAGAAACACGTAGTATTGGGTCTCTCGTGATGCACCTCAACGAACACTTGGCATATGAGGCATGTGATGTTCATGATAACGCTAAGAGATCGTCCTGTTGCTCGGAGTCTTCGCTCGACCTACATGGGTCCTCGACAATCATTGGAGAAGGAAAGGGGGCTCAGTCAACCTTGCACTAACGGTGGATGCTCGGTGAAGGCAATGGAGGGGTGTGTTTTATAGAGTAGGAGGATTATGTGGGACATGGGTTTCAGATGAGGATAGTGATGGCTGCATGCAAGGAGAGTGGAGGAAGAATGTTAGGCGAAGGAGATGGATTTGAGGGGCATCGAATGACCTAGGACCGAGCTGGAGAGGGTGTGTCGTTCGTCTGTTACAAAAAGGGAAAGAAACATTCATCACATATGTGATGGCGAAGGAGAAAACAGTCCGAAGGTGGAAGATGGATTGAGGGTCGTTAGATCAAGTGGGAGGGGGCGGCCCAGATGGCATCACATAGGTGAAGACGTGGGGCACATGGTGGAGTCGTTGGACCAGGATCCAACGGGTGAGAGGGAAGGACGTTGAGGGCTAAATCATCAGTCGCGTAGGGCACCCAAAAGGGCCACTTGGCCTAATAAAAAAGTAAGATAAAATAAAAATTAAAAATAAATAAAAGAAAGTCTCAAATGAGAAAAATTAACATGAAAGTTGTTCAACTCAATGAGATATACAACTTTCACAAAGGACAAAACGCAAAAGACCGTTTTTGTACATACTTGTATTTTTGGTGTGATTATCAATGTATATTGAATATCATTTTTGTAGTTGTATGTTTGTATATTTTTAATACAAATTATATTCACAAAACTCAAAGATAAATTTAATTAATTTTTATATATTTTCTTGACTTGAAAATAAAGAGAAAAAGGTTTATAACTATCCAATATATAAACATGAAAATGTGGTTTGTTTATTTGTAGAAACTAACCTAATCATGGACATCATACTAATTGTTTGTTTGTGCATTAAAAATGGTTTATTAATTAAATTGATTTAAAAAATAAGCTAAAATAAGGGAATAAGGTCGATGAATCATGGATTCATCATATTGGTACATAACCCATATCACTAATATACACATGAATGCACTTATCGTGATAATTTTACTTCTTGTTGTACCGGTACAAAGACCCTCATGCACAATACACCTTGTTATGACAATTGCACCGATACTTCCCCATTGCGCAACATACAATTTTTAATGTTAGACTTTTAACTATTAATTTCAATGCACCTATTTTCATAATTATTCGTGCACTTGTACAATCCTTTGTTCACCGGTACACTCTAGTTATTGAACATTGTTTGTAGTGTGTTTTGTTGTTGTTGCATTGATTCAAGCTCTTGTACCAGCCAGTACATTTAGTGTTTTTCTTAATCATTTTTCTTGAGAAAATTTTGAGAATTTACTGCTCCTAAGGTCCCCTTGTGCTTATAAAAAGACCATGCACTCTATTCTTGAAAACACATCAAGAGCACAAGTTTTCTTCTCAGTAGTACACTCTATTCTTGTGAAAAACTTTTGTGTGCTCGAGATTAATTGTTACTAAGCAAGTGTTTTCTGTTCTTCGTGTTCTTTGCAACTCTTAGCTCTCGATTGCCTTAAGCCTTCTGCTCTAAAATCACTCTCAATTTTATTTACATTACGTGTTTTTAATGTTGTATTAGAATAATTGTGTTTATATTCATTTTTGGAAGAAGCACTTTATGTGAAGACCTTTCTTATAAAAAGGAAGACAAACATTGTGAAAACGTAGAAGAAGATTTAATCAAGGTTGCTTACCTCGAAAGGTGTTCTGTGTGAAAACGTTTCTTATTATGTAAAAGATATATTTTTGGTGAGGTGTGCGCTTCATACAAGGTTTGGACTACATCATAAGTAGTTCTTATAGTGGAGTATTTGGAACCTTGGGATGCCAAACTCATGCATAAAACGTAGCCCGAAAGGAGATGGACCTGTATAGACTTTGAACCCGGTTAACTGAAGCAACTGGTTCATGGAATACACAACATGGTATTCGATTAATTGGATCCGTTTTGGGACCTGATTAAATGGTTGATTAGGGCATTGCCTCATGTGAAACCCTCTCCCTCAATTTTACGAAAAACCCTCGTATAAACCCTGGACTTGTGTCATTTCCAAACATATCTTTTCGTTCTAATTTTGCATCATGCCACTAATTAAAGAAAAATTTAAGTTTGCATAAATTTTTAAATGCAATTATTTCAATTTATACGAATGATCTATTGGATGTCACTGGATATATTGGATTTCGATCAAATACAATTTTATTAGATTTATATCTTGTCAACAATAGATTTGCTTCATGCTACTATTAGATAAATTTTTAGTTTCATAGATTTTTTAAATACAATTGTTTCAACGTATACGAATGATCTATTGGATTTCACTAAATAGATTGGATTTCAATCAATTAAAATTTTATTAGATTTGTATCTTGTCAATATTATATTTGCATCAAGTCACTGTTAAATAAAATTTTACTTTGCATTCATATTTTTTCCATGTTATATTTTTTGTAACATAAATATCTACTATTTGAATTTATTTTTATATTTTAAATTATTTTTAAATAAAATAACAGAAACTGCATAATCCGCATATACTTCCACTTATACTTCCTCATGCCCACTTACTCGCTTCAGAACGCCTAACCGAACTAATACCACATACTGACTTTCTGAACCATGGAGGTGCCTATTGTACTCAGGAAGCAGAGTATGTACATGTGCTTCATATCATCTTGCTTCAGTTGTTTCTTTAGACCACATGTCTGCAGATTTCTGGAAGTTTGTTGTTAGCTTATCTACTATGGAAATTCCACAATCCTGTCAGGAGGATAGGCAAGACATGCGGTGACATCTTGCAATGTATGAGGAAATGACTGCATTACAATATCATGGAACGTGGAGTTTAGTCCCATCTCTCTTGGGGCACATGTTGTCAGTTGTAAATGGGTGTTCATTGTTAAACGAGTAGATGGTACAACAGATCGTTACAAGGCGAGGTTGGTTGCGCGAGGGTTCACTCAAATATATGGGGTGGACTATCAAGATACTTTCTCCCAGGTGGGCTTTCCATTCTACACTTTGGACTCTTCTTACCATTGTTATGGTGCGGGATTGGCAATTATGTCAGCTTGATGTCAAGAATGTATTTCTCTATGGTGATCTCCAGGAGGAAGTTTATATGTAGCAACCGCTAGGGTTTGTTGATGAGGTGGAGTGTCAGCATGTTTGTAGACTTCATAAGGTTATTTATGGCCTTAAGTAGAGTCCAAGAGCATAGTTTCAGAAGCTCTCGTACTTGATTGAGTAGAAAGAGTTCACAAAGTCGAATGCAGATCACTCATTGTTTGTTCATATTAGCCAGGGATGTAATGTTGCCATTATGGTTTATGTTGATGTTATTCTCGTTTCATGAGTTGATGTACATGTGGTTAGCAAGGCTAAGGAGTTCCGTGGACAACAATTTGTTACCAATGACCTTGGTCTTCTATGATATTTTTGGGATTAGAGTTCGCCAAAAACCAACATTGTCTTATGATGACCCAAAGGAAGTACGTTACATATCTTTTAGCAGAAACATGCATGAGCGGGTGTAGACCTGCAACTACTACTATGGACCCCAGTGCGAGACTATATGGTTATGATACAGAGGAAGTGGATAAGAGGAGAATCAAAGAGCTGGTTGGGAAATTACTGTATGTTACAATCACTAGATTAGATATCTCATTTACTATTAGTCGGTTTAGCCAATTCATGGAGTAACCCAAACATGTGCAAAGTTCACATGATTTCGAGGTACTTGAAGTCATCTCCAAGTGCAGGACTATTTATCAAGAAAGGGGCATCCTTCAATGTCTCAGCTTATGCAGATGCAGTCTATACAGGATGTCCTAAGGACAGAAAATCTACCTCATGGTTAGCAATATTTGTAGGTAGCTCTTTAGTATTATGGAAGAGGAAGAACAAACAATGGTAGTTAGATCCAATGTAGAATCTGAGTAGAGAGCTATGGCACATGGGACCACTGAGATGATGTGGGTTACATCAGTCCTGATCGACCTTGTCATTGATGTACCACTTCCCATGCACTTACAATATGACAACCAGGTTGTGTTTTTTTATCACGAATAATCCCACCTTTCATGAAAGAACGAAGCATGTTGAGGTGGACTGCCATACACAGATGACATGATTCGTAAAGGTTTCATCTCCATCTCCCATGTTAGTTCAGGGGAATAGACCGTTGATATCTTCATCGGCCTTGACTAGAGGCTCGTTTCAGAAGTATGGATCCAAGCTGAGTACGATCAACATCTATGTTCCATCTTGAGAGGGAGTGTCGAGATATTTTTATGTTTCCAGTATTGTTTATTTATTTTCTATTTATGTGTTCTACAACTTGTATTTTATCCATCAGGACTCTCCTCTATATAAGAGAGCCCTAAGGTCTCATACGAATATAGATTTAATTTTCCACCAACATACGTCTTTGCAATAATTGCAACTCTGCATATGTTAATATCATCTTTTTTGAATACGTATTTTTTTATCATGCCAGAATGATCTAGTTCATGGAGCTCATGGATGGAGCTTGGATTTTGCTCTTAGGAAATGTGTTAAGGTAATCAATACCGATTTTTTTGTCTCTTTTTCTCCCATTTTGGGGTATGAGATTAGCATTGAGTAGTTCCTTATTATTTAACTTTTTGATTTGTTTCCTTTGATTGCTAGCTTGACTATATAATTGGGTCTGTATATACGATTCCTTTGGGCTATCCTGCTCACGAGAAAATAAGAGTTGTTGATTCTCAGTGGATTGTACATCAGGTTGTTCCTTATCTTGGCAACCAGGATAGAAGAAACTCTTCTTGTAGTAAACTAAATTTCTTCGGTATTGACCCTTATCAAGTTATCTGATTTTTAGTAGGACATCAACCCCTACAAAACATGAATTAAACACGAGACGAATTGATCGTTAGTATCTAAATCTATTGTACCTATCTTTCAATTAAGATGTTTATCTAAAGTTGTTGTATGCATGCAGACTGTACATAGGCATGTATTCGATTACATAGACATTTACGAACAACCTGGTTTTCAACATCCACTGCTCAAGGATCATAGAGTGTAGGTACAAATCCATTGTTTATTTTCCAAATCTCAGTACATTGTCACTCTTTCGATTGTCGTGATCGATAGAGATGAAGTCGACATCATATCTTGATATTGGGGTGGTCTCGACGGAGATCTTGTCCGCAACGGTTGAGTTAGACGGTGGAGGGTGCTTGCGAGGAACTTTGCCTATCATGAGAGTCGCAAGAACAAATTTGTCATCTATCAAGTTGGAAGTGTACATGGACTTGGAGAACTGTTCTGGTTTTACTTATATATCTAGGTGTCTTGACAGTTGCAATGCTAGTAGGTTCATTTATAATGCTAATGTGTGTGCTGCACCACTATAACTTCTCTAGGATATGGAGACATGAGCTTTCTCGACGGTGGTTGGATGATTGCAGTCTTCTGGCTATTGGACAATACGATCTGCCTCATGGGGGGTACTCAGTTGAAAAATGACATGTGTTGGTCTTGAAGCTATGGGGTGAGAACTGCGTATAGTCATTCTGTTGTTGAAGGGTGCATCATATTTGATTATTCCAAGTTTGCTGCAAATTTGGGATTCAAGTTATTTGCTAATTGCATTGATTCTTGTGTTATGTAGTGCGGTTGACTTTGTGATCTACAAGCTAGGAGATGGGGAAGATCATGAAGGAGGATGTGGCGCTAATGCTGGATGAGTTCAACGAACTAGACTTAGATCATTTGAGGATGTTGAGTCCAGATGTCTCATGCTAGTGCAATCGGGGAGCTGAATTGCTAATTTTACTTAGTTCCTTCCCTTTAAGTATTTACTTAAATTTATACACACTTCAATACGTTCATCCAGGTTTGTTTAGAAATCAGAGTACGATGGTTTGTATAGTAGTTGATTTAAGGTAAATATATATTTACTTTGATATACTACATTCATTTATGTGGAACAAACTGGCAATTTATATGATTCGTGTTTGGTAAACATTCTTGTTAGGTTGGGTAGGGGGCTTTCACAGGCTGGGCATATTTGAATATTGATACTTGTTTAAGTGACAGAATGTTGTCGTTATAACATCTAAATAATAGATTTCAGAGTTATGGTGATGAAATAATTAGTCGTCACAAGTGGTATATATTTAAGATTGTGGTGACGGAATGAACGTTGCAACCAAAGTGGCGATAGGCTGATCTCACATGATCAGTTGGAAAAATGGGATTCAATCTGTAAATAGATGTTTTTTATGCAAAAAATACTTTGAAAACTACGCTCACCTCTTCAATGAGTGTGAATTTACGGATAGCTTATTTAAGAAATGTGCAATACTATCAGCGTATGAGAGATTTGAAAATATGATGAAACGGAAAGTCTCACTGGATATTAAAGAAATAGAATGGAAATATGGGGAAATAAATTTCACAATTTGGTGACTCGTTTGAAAAAAATGCGATGTAAGCTTTCTTTTTATGAAATCCTGATCAATTTGGACCACGTCATCATTGAAGCTTAAGGCAAGCTTCAGTTATGGAGGGATTAAAATACCAAGATATATGTTTATGTCCCCAACTGCCAATGAAGCAATTCTTTTGGGGATGATGGTATAGGTTTATGAATGCATGCTATTATGTTTATCGATTGTGTGGGTAAATACCCATTGTCTCTTTGAGCATGTTTGGTTGCTGGGTTGAACTGGGTTGGATTGGGTTGGGGTACCCCTGTGAATAGTAAACTGTACTCCTGCGAATAGTAAACTGTGAGAAGGATTGAGAGGGTTGGAACGGGGTTGGAAGGAAGGGTACATCGGTGTACCCCCAACCCAACCCAGTCCAACCCAGCAACCAAACAGACCCTTGCCTGTTTGGTTGTTGTGTTGGACTGAGTTGGGTTGGGCTGGGTTGGGATGGGTGAATAGTAATATGTGAGGAGGAAATACCCTTGTAAATAGTAACCAGGGTTGGGCCAACCCTGCCCAACCCTGCAACCAAACAGGCCCTGGGTTGGTGTAACGACCCATATGCCATTATTAGATATTAAAAAAAGGAATAAAATAATATAAAGAGGAGAGGAAGTGGCGGTTATGGATGGCCCACTCAACACCCTCATTATGTGCATGTGTTTTCTATTTTTGGAAGGGGACTTGGTGCATGAGAAGAGTAATGGTACCCTTCCTCTTTAATTGCAGGGAATCACATGTAACACCTCAAGGTTACAAAGAGGGAGGGTGTGTGGGGGAATGATGAGATGTTATTCCTATTTAAGGATAATTGATCTAATTATGGTATATAGAAGAGAATAAATGAGAGGAAGAGAGTGAAGGGAAGAGAGCGAAGGAGAGAGAGACGTGAGTAGAGATAGAGAGAAATAGGTAGAGGGAGAGATGAGAGAAGTGAGAAAAGACTGAGAGTAAAGAGTGAAGGAGGGGAATGTTATATTATGCAAGATTCGCATCCGGCAACGACGACTCTATTTGTCGGTGTCGAATGTTGATACGGAAGAATTGGAGGAGCATCGACGTGATCTACGACGATTCGGATGGACGAAACCGAGGTGTCTTCGAGGGCGGACTTCTCGCATTGTTGAGGTATGTGTCGAACCCATAGGAATGTTACGTATTATTTTAATGGTTGCCATCAGATACGAATCAACTGTACACAAACATCTTATTGCTTCCTTAGCACTAATATTAGAGCATAGTGAATCTGGGAAACATGTGCTCTAATCAGAAAATACATATCTCATGCATATGTCATCGTCACTGTTTGATTACCCCACGAATAGTTGTTCTCTTCTGCTTATATTTTCTTCCTCGTAGAGATGCTCACTAACATAGATTGTGTTTAGTTTGCAAGTAAATCGCACACTGTAGTGGTTTAGAGATTGTGTTGTGGAGCAATTGTAAAGAGTTTGCATAGGTCAGGAATTGCCTTCTAATTTTCCTTTAGATGCACGCACATCAGACTACAATCCACGAGTATGTAACAATGCATACAGACTATAGTAATTGTTATGTTCGAAATCGTGAAATATATATGTATGATTATTCACCATGGTCGGAGATAATCCATAAATACTTAATATTCCAGCGACCTATTATTAAATAGATTCACAATGATGTAAATTCTAAACGCATACAATGTTTCCAATATTATATTACTACATGTCATTAACAACTAATTGCTATTATTCTCCCTAAAGGAAATGTATCGTGCCATACATTTAATATGGTAGTTATAACTTATATATAAACTTGCAAATTCTGCGCATATGATTATTCTATAAGTAGAAATGGTCTATGTGATTCTCTATTTTTAGTATGTGGTAATCACGCATGAACCTTACAATTGGTTGTATATGGATATTAATGTATAATAGGTATGACACACAGATAACTGTTGTTTTATAACTAATATGTATCCATAATGTTGTCAGAATTATAGCAATGCATGTCACCCATAGATCATTACTATTATTTGAAAGAAATAAAATGTATTGTACATCCAATTTGGCTATTATCGTTGAGATGAAATAATCTTAAAAGAGCGTATAATTGAATAGGTATTGTTAGTCCTCATATGTTGGTATGTGGTAATTGCACAGAGAGTCTTTTTGTGATGTAAGTTATATGGGTCTTAATTTATAAAATATATGGCACACCTTGTTTGTGATTAGTGCATATGTGGAATGTTCTTGGATAATGACAAGTTAAACTCCGTTGAAATTTGTTAATGGATTATTCGTTGGAAAGAGTGGTCTTATCTTTTATTACCGTGAATGATGCATGATTGATCATTTAATTAATTCATTTATAATTTATATTAATTGATTGGATTCGGAAACTGTGCCTCGTGATTGTAATTGAATGATTACTTGGAAATAAATATATAGCATTTAATGATCTAATCTAATATGATAACATGAAGTAGTAAATAATTGTGTGTTATCGATTATGTGTTTTGATCAATGAGGACCTATTTGAATAGTAGAACTGAAAGGTTCACATGAACCATTATTGCATGAAAAAGATATGATGTTAAAAGAATTGGAATATCCCTAAAATGAATAATGGCACTTAACGGTAAGCGGAGCTAAGTGCTATACATAATGTGGGAGCCATCTCTAGAGTCCGTTTATCGAAGGCCTAAAGGGCAACACCTTCCGGAGGTGTCAGGTTCGGTAGAACCTAGTGGAAAGTTCATCATTGACTCAGCGCGGATGTCATCATGTTCTACGTAATGATTGAGTGACCGCTTGTGCCAGCGGTAAAAGCCACCAAAGCCACCCAATAAATTATGAGATAAGACAAATCTATCATGAATAAGCTAAGTGCTTATGTGGAAGCCAATTGCTTATGTGAAATGTTAAGTGAATATGTGCATTTATGTGAAATGCTAAGTGTATATGTGTAAATATGTGAAATGCTAAGTGTGTATGTGCATTTATGTGAAATTCTAAGTATATATGTGTAATTATGTCAAATGCCAAGTGTATATGTGTAAATGTTTGGAATGATAAGTGTACATGTGCAATTACGTGAAATGCTTAGGTATATATATAATTATTTTATTGCTATGGGCATATGTGCAAAAATGGTTAACCTTAACGACATATAAGGAAAATATGGTATGCATTGCATGAATATAAAAAGGACGCCCTTGTATGAATAGTTATATTTATGAGTGATCCATATGATGCTATTGCATGACTACAGTCAAGTATTATATTCATTATCATAAAGGTAATTTGGATTGAATATGTCACGACGCTACTTTTGTATATGATATGTTTTATGAAAAGTATATAATTATGATGATGGAAATGAGAACAAAGCAAATATCATTGTTAGGATAAGATAAGGACTTATATGAGAAAATTCATTGCAATAGATGTATGGACGTAAAACATAATTACATATATGTAATCATCTTTATGTAATTATTGATATTGTAAATTTGATGAGGGAAAAATAGTGAAATCCATGTATATTATGTTATGATTAAGATCATACTCAAGGAATGTATCCATGGATACTGCATGTTATGAACATTATTCCAGGTTGGGGAATATAGAAGATTTACAAAGATTCATTGTAGAAAATATTTATCTAGCTAATTATCTATGCATGTATTTTTGTAATAGAATAAGGAGACTTGATTTTTTTCGCTAGCTGGCTTGACCTTATCTCGGCACAGACTGAGCGTTAGCTCATACCATGTATTTTTGTGTTTTTATTTCAGGTCATGTTGAAAAATAAATTTAGCTGCAGTTAGAAACTCGTTGCGAGGTCTGAAGGGATGATATCATTGTGCCCACTAGAATAAAGGATCTTGGTTTTGTATTAGACAAGTTCATTTTTATGGACAGAAAAATGTACAGATGATTTTTGATTGTTACTTGTGATATCATTGATGATTGAGAGTAACACTCGGATCCGACGTGGTAATTGATATGCTTCCGCTGGTCACCGAGGATCTGGGCTGTTACAGTTGGCTTATTTTCCCCATGCATGTGTGGGTGGAAAACTTCTGATATGTATTGAAGTTATGAAATGTACGGACTGCCTTACGATGAATGACTATAAATCTTTTCTTCTAAAAAAAAGGCTGGTCATCATCACAGTATCTGGTGACGCCGCTCTTGTGGATAGATTGGTGGTGACGATTTAGCTATCATAATGCCAAAATCTAGTTGGTGTAGCTCCGATCGAGGATAAGATGCGAGAAAACCGCTTAAGATGGTTTGATCATTTGCAAAGAAGGTCAACTGATGCACCGGTTAGGAGATGCGAGTGGTGGGATGTTGAGCCGGCTAAGAGAGGGCGAGGACGGCCCAAGAAGTGTTGGAAAGAGACTATACGAAGGTATCTTAGTTTTTTGGATTTAAGTCCGAGATTGACCCAAGATAGATCTGAATGGAGGCGAAGAATCCATGTAGCCGACCCTACTTATTTGTGGGAAAAGGCTTTGTTGTTGTTGTTGTAATGCCAAAATCTGTCATCACATGTTCCTATTCTGTCACAAAAAATTAGTCGTTAGAAGGTCGATTTGTTATAGTGGGAAACTGTGTTGTGTTTTGCATAATTAATCCAGAAGAAACTTGTTCCTGCTTATATGCAGTCAAAATCTCTCGCCATCCAAGCATCATTAGTTTGCCTTTTTGTTTCTTTCTCCACAATTCTTTGGATGGAGACATGGTCGAGAGAAGATAATTTGCAAAGTTTTTAAACTTCACAGTGTAAAAAAACCTATAAATAACGATCAACATCATTTATAGTATATAGAATAACATTGATAGGTTCAATACTCCACGTGCACATTTACCAGTATTATCATTTATCACGTTTTCCATGGTTTCAGATTTTTGACCGTCAAATAAGCACCCGTGTGGACGAACCCCAACCTTCCATTTGACCACGTGTTGTCGCGTTCTCAAGTTCTCCTTTGTACCATCAAGGAAGCGTCCCCGCCGCACGATAGACCAGGCAGTGCGCGTCTATAAGATATATAGGAAACCATGTGTTGTCACACGCACTGACACTGTAATGGATACAGAGCCTTTCTGGTGCGTCCCGGAGGAACCCATGTCGAGGGAAGATATCCTCTACTGGAGCATTGCCACTCCGTCGGACGAATCTCACCTCTTTGAGGCCTTGGGATCATGCGATCCCGTCTTCTCCGAAGTCGACCCCCCGTTGTCACTGCCGTCTACAAGCGCGTTTGTTGGTTACATCCGGCCAACCTTTAGCACCATAGGAGAACCGGCCGAGAAGACCAAGGAGAACAACATGCATAAAAGAATGCTGGAGTTCATGAGAAGGCACTCGATGACGACGGTTCCAGCGGAGATGGGGGCTCGAGCCCAAAGAAGCAACAGTGGAGAGAGCCGATGCTTCCGGCACATGATGCGGGAGAGGCAGAGGAGGGAGCGTATCAGCCAGAGTTACGCAGATCTCTACGCGCTGGTGTCCCCGAGATCGAAGGTATGCAAATAGTGAAGGGAGTGCTGCATGTGTTTTATAGATTCGTGCTGGAATTCGCTAACCGGAAGGATGGACGTACGTGTAAAGGCGGACAAGAATTCGATCGTGAGGTCTACCATGGCGTACCTGCGCGAACTGACGACGATGGAGAAGGCGCTGCAACGGAGTGGGGTGTCCGAAGTAGCAAACATAAACTTGAAAGTGGTGAACCCTTCGTCGTCCATCGAGTCTATGGTGGCAGCAATCCGGTGCCTGAAGGCGATGGGAGTGAAAGCAAGGAGCATCGCCTCCTGCTCCTCAGAGCTGGAGCTGTCCGCCACCATATCCATTCAAACCAAGGTCCGTATCTCACTCCATCATTTGGATTTTTCTTATATTTTTTTCTCTTTCGAAAACAATGTTGCAAATGTAGTATATAATATGTGGACACGATCTACTTCTGGATGCATCAAAGATGAGAAAAATGGCCCTGCTGTGGTTAATGCGATAGTTCTGATAGAACGCTTCTACCAGAAATTTAAAGAACATGCTTGGGACTTGAAAATATATAATCCCTCCTGGACGCAAGTTCACCACTTACTGCTAGGATTTCATCCATATATAGATCGCGAGATTTGTTAATATAAATCCGTCGATCACGAGATTTTTTCGATGAATATTGTTTGGCATTGAATTAGCTACAGAGTCTAGTGATATTTTGTTCTGCATTAATCCGATGATGTATCTGATGATGAAGATGGCGAGCACTGAAGTGGAGAGGACGGTGCAAAGAGTGCTTGTGGAAGTGGAGAAGAAACTGCGGGCTCCAGAAAATCCACAGCTGCCACTGAAGTAGCGAAGAAGCATCGTGGGACCGGATGGCATTTTTATCGTTAATGGTGGGATGGGTTAGTGGCCAATGGTTCATCTGATTCCATTGAAAATAGCACCGGGTTTTTGGCTGATCTTTTTTTATTGTTCTTTTGTGTGTGTTTGAACTTTCCTCTCTCAGCTTGCTTGTAATTTTTATATGGGTAAATTAAGAAAAAGAACTGATCTTTACATGTATTCCCAAATAAGGGATTGAACTTTATAGTGTAATAAATATGTGACCCGTCTTTGATTTAATGGTGGAGGCCCCACCGACATCAATGGATGACTCAATTTGTGTTGTAGGTGTTCGAGTATACCCCTGTCTATTCCCTTTGTCACGAATAGAAGAACCTTCATGTTTCTCCCACCATGCATGCCAACCGTGCCCCAGCCACTTCGCTTGCACGTACTTCCTCCTCCGCCATGACGGAACGTGCATGTCCATGTTCTTCATGGATGCCGTCATGGTGACGTAGAGGAGGCACACGTCGTCTCGGAGCCTCTCAGACCTCTCGACGAACATGCACAGATCATCCAGATGTTCCTCCCTAATTCTGCAGTTCTCTTGTGCCACCAAATTGCATTCATATTGATCTCAAGAATTTTTTTAAAAGAGATCGAAGAAACAAGTGAAGGAAGTAATCGAAATCGGATTTTGATTTTATGGGTAGTGATCAGAATCGCTTAAAACTGACCTCATCACTGGTGATGTGATCCACCATTAGCTGCAGAGCCTCCACATCCTCCACGATCCTCTCCGAGTCCTTAGGCTCTCTTGCTTTCCTCACCAAGATCGCTCGCTATCATCCGCGTTTAGGGGGGAACACGCCCTCCCCCTTCATCACCATCGCAAGAACACATCCTCTCCCGCCTTCCTCGCTAAGGCTCTGCTCCTCTAACGCATCGAAGTTTTGGTCACCGCCAGCAAGTTTTGTGCTGCTGCTCGTGGTTGGGCAATTCTTCGTCGATTCCAATAGCTCCTTGGATGAGAAATACACAATCTTATGCCCAAGCGAGATTGAACTGGAGAAGATTTCAACATGTGGGTCGATGGATCCAAACATGAAATCTCACTTGATCAGATCAGATAGGAAGCCCCGATCAACAGGGATGGGACTGTAGAGGAGGCGAGGCACAGGCTAGAGGGGGACAGAGAAGAAAGAGTGGGAGCAATCCAAGGCGACAACAACGGAGATGGGAAGGAGGGAGGAGGAGGAGAAGGGAACGGTGGAGGTATTGACGCTGACAGAGGTGTCGAAGATGGTGTGGAAGGTTATGGTGGTGGGGATATCTTCGTGGTTGTGGACTTTGGAGGAGGAGAGACGAGATGGGTCGGGTCAGACGTAGCAGAAGAAGTGCTTGAGGCCCTTGTCGCAGCAGCCGTAGGGGTCGGACACCACAACTGCCAAGTCTCGCCCGCACCAACGCCATCATCGTGGGCCCTTGCTCCTAGACAGGCACTCTGTGAGCTTACCAAAGCTGTTGCCCAAGAAGAGAGAGAGAGAGAGAGAGAGAGAGAGAGAGAGAGAAGGTGTTGGGTGGTGTGTTGTGTGGGGAGAAGAAGAAACAAAGGGGGAATAGATAGAGGTATGCTCGTCCATCTACAAGACAAATTGAGTCATCCGTTGACATCGTTAGGGCCTCCACCGTTAAATCAAAGATGAGTCCTTTATTTGTTACAATCTAAAGTTCAGTCCCTTATTTGGGAATAGATGTAAAGATCTGTCCCTTTTTTGTAATTTACCCAATTGTTTATTTTATTTGGTGATCTTCTACGAATGTATCCTCTACTCGTTCGATGGTGAACGATCCTTTTAATTTCCTTAAGAAAGCTTGAACTTTAGGGTTTTAATAACTTATGACCTTCTTAATTCCTGCAATATCAGTTTTGTCTGTTCTTTTTTGAAATATCATTTATGCTCCTACCTTTTTACAAAATTCACAATTCTATCCTTCTGATAAGCTAAAGTAGAGGAATAACAGATAATACAAACGAACATAGCTATGAATTTTGTAAGAATACATGCACCCAATTGATATTACAAATAATAGAGGGCATAATTCATGTTGCAGGAGTTAAGAAGGGCACAAATGATAGCAATCGTTAAATTTATAATGACATACCAATTAAGCTTCTGTCGTGGTCCCATTTTTGTGGTCTAAGGTCTAAAAATCAGATCAATGATTAATCAAGGAATACCTATCAACACATCCCCATGTTTTGTGATAAAATCATCCAAGAAACATCAGAAATTTGTTGGGCTCGTCTTGGTTTAGCTTTCCAATGGATTATTAGTTTGACTGATTAACTCCTAATGGTGTTCTTTATTGAAACACTTCTTTTTAATTACAAAGTTTCTATTACAAAAAATGTTATTTATCTTTAGAAATTGTGGCATTGGTTGAAGAAAGGCCCGCGGTTCTTCTATTTCGATAAAAAAAGTGTAAAATCTGCTCCGAAATTTGGTGGCTCCTACAGGAAGCTCAACATGATACTCCCGTTTAAAATATGTTGATCAAGCACTTTGTTGACCTGTATTTTGGTTTCATGTTGCTGCTAAAATCTTTTGTTGCTTGGTTTTTTTGGATGGAATGCAAGATGATAGGTTGAAATTCTTTTGTATGCATTTTCTAATACTATAGTTGAATTTTTTTATGGTGATTTTTCGTTTTGCGACTGTGCATGTGTTTTATTTCTAGTTGTTGGTTTTGTATTAACTCTAAACTTTATGCTTGTTTTTTTAGATGAATGAGTGATTGATGTTTTTCTAAAAAGACACGTCAAATGGTAAATAATCAATTATTATTATTCACGGGAAGAGTTATTTACCCTTTTTCTCCATTAAGCTAAAGCTTTGTCTAAGGTTAAATTTGTTTTCTTCTCCTCTTGATCCTACTTTTTTATTTATTGAGGGTGTGTACTTTTTGGGGTTGTAATTAGTTTTAAGAAAATAAGCCCCTTCCTTATATATTGGTCTCTTCACTTAGAACCCTACATGTACATACATCTTCCGCTCCTCTTCCTTGCTCAGAACTTGATGCATATTCTTCCTTCCATCGGCCTTCCAAAAAAAGGACAAAGGATTAATGTTCACCATATCCGGCAACCATTTAAAGGCGAAGATCGTGTACCATTTTACCTCGTGGATCTCTTAGATTGAAAGGAGTCAAAAATTCCCATTGCCAATCTCATAGTTTTTTTATACATGCAATCTTAATAAAAGCCACTGCATTTCTAACAAAGTAGTTTTGATCCATAGAAAACTTGTTGTCGCTTTCTTCTTCTTCTTATATATTTGCTTTTTTTGATATATTTTTCGTTCTTGTTCTCGATTTCACCTCTATTTTTCCTCCTAGGTATATTCGATCTTTTGTGATCTCCATTTTATTTGAAAATACTCAAATCCCGACTATCAATCTAGCATGTAGATCACATGCCTCCTCATATATTAATATTGAAAGAAAAAAAATGCATTAATCGATCCGTTTTCCTTTTGAAATCTACATTTGTGTATTTTTTATTTGACCTATTTATAAGTCAGGATTGTGACAAATATTTTTTCATTTTTTGAATTAAAATGGAAAAAATTAGACGATAACTTTTAGTAGCAATATTCATTCCTAAAATTATTCATCTTATTTTATTGCGAAAGAAGAAATGGGATTCAATCTCTATTAAAAATCACTTAAGAGTTAAGTGAAACTTCTCTCCCACCATCGCTTCTCTCCCTCCCTCGACCTCCTCCTACGTTCGAGTAATTTCCCTGACATGACATCCCCATCACCCAAATGCCATGTCAAAGCATCTGACATTAATATTTCTCAGGACATAGGTTGGTGAACGGTTCGTCGATCAATGCAATTTCAGAAATTCTTTAAAAATTTATATTATTAAAAAGGGATTTTATCACTTGTGCCCCTCTGAGATATCGCAATATCAGTTATGCCCCTATCTTTTTGGTAATATCAGTTGTGCCCCTCACTTCTTGCTTCGTCATTAGTTGTGCCCTTCCGTCAGATTAATCGTCAAAAAATTAAAATAACCATGGTTTATTCAAACCATGGTGTGGTTAAGAAGGGTATTATGGTCAAAACAAAATTAGGGGCGGAGGAGGAGGAGCTCGAGGGAGGAGCTCGGGGCGGACCGTGACGGAAGGAGGGGGAGGCCCAGAGGAGGGGGAGCAGGGTGCTGCGCCGAGGAGGGGAGGGGTGAAGGATATTGAGTATCCTTAAGCTCATCACGGAAGCGTGTTGATCGCATCGTATGCAATCGGAGCAACTAGTCGTACTAGATGCTAGATGCAGCGGAAATTAAAATTTTTAACTTTAAAGATGAAACCACATGATCACGAGAACACTTCTCGGATCGTTTCATCAAACCACAAAGTATAAGGAATACCTCTTGAAGCGTGGTTGTGATCGCGAGATCCCAAAGTAGAGATCCTCCTATCTTAAGTCCGATCCACGAAGAACGCACTTGCGGGCGTGATGATGAGTCACGTTCCTTCCTGCAATCCTCAATGAAGATCCAAGCGATGGCTCCCCCGATTTCGTCAAACGAAATCCGTCGTCATCCTTTAGAGTAAGCAACTCCAAAGAAGATGGAGATCCATGAGTCATCGAAGGCGAAAGCCGAGAATCTCTCCTTTCTCAACATAAAGTGGACGGCCACTTGATGGAGAAGAGAAAGAGAGAGGGCGAGAATGAGAAAGAGAGAGAGAGTTGTAACCTTGCACAACTCTTAATGATGTGCCATGGAAGGCTACCCTAGCCCTCTATTTATATTAGTTTAGGATCCATTGGATCTCAATCCATGGGACACATGGATCCAAGGGCTATGCTTGGTCCATGTAAATCAATGGCTATGATTGTTGTTGATTAAAACCAACAACATTAATTTAAATTAAAAAATGTTGCAACATTATCAACATAATTTAATTTAACATTAACTAATTAAGAGATAATGTGATAAATAAAATGGAGTCAACCAACCTCCCCTAAAATTGGGGTGTTATTTTGTCTCCTTTTATTTTATGTTATTATTTCTTAATAAATTGCAATAACTATTATTGCAATAATATCCACCAAATTAATTCCAAATTAATTTGTGAATATTTCAATCATGCCATTGATCATTATGTGAATCATATTCACAACCCAAACTAATTTGTAAATTGCATTTCCAATTAATTAACAAATGTGAATCCAATTCACACTATTAATTAACAAATGCTATTTACATAAATTCTCTCTCCTATATATACATATTATAAATCACATTTATAATACACATATATCATGGATAGTATTATCCACATTCTCTAATCCTTGATAATTAGATCTCATTTAATTATCTTGGATAATAATATGAATCATATTCATATTATGCTTGATAATTAAATCTCATTGCTTGGATATACATTTCATCAAATGAATTATTCTTGAACCCTTTCAAGAATAATGTGCTTTCTCCGCAGATACTTGGAGATAAGGACAGGGCGATTGTATTATTCCATGTATAGTGACTTGGATATTGAGATATTATCTCAAAGCCAGATCGAACGAACCTCCCATAGATGCTTGATTAAATCAAGACCGCAAATCCAATCTTCTCATTGAATCTGAATCCCATTCAGACCAATGTCCAACACTTGGACTAAGATCGGATTGCTTCTCTACTGAAAGGAGTCACTAAAATCCAGACCTGTTTCATCACTCCCTCGGAATGGAAGCGTCATGGATATACAATCGTTTATGATCACATCACCCTTCAGGTATTCCCAATACCTGTACATCCTGCATACTGGAAGACCCTTGGTCAACCCGAAGATCAAGATCTATTTTACACTGTCTTCTTCAGGGTTTGATCACCAAGTTTCTCATTTGATCATTGGGATTTGGTATCGATCATATGCTTTCCAAAAGCATATATCATACCTAGGTCTTGATCATATACTTTCCAAAAGTATATATCAAACCTACAAATTCAGTCAAGCTTCCAAAGCGAGACGACCGTGCACGGAATTTGATTCCTCCCAATATCTCATGAGTGAGCTCATGTCTTCCGGTTCAGTAGTGAACCTGTATGATCCCTTTGAGAGATCGTATTACTCATATGCCCTTATATGCACACCAACGCGCCGGTGTATAGACCTTGGTTAGGTCATCAACCTATTGGTCTGTCAAATGTACATACTCAGACATATAGCAATACATCTGTCTCCGGTCAGAGGATGCGTGCCTATGCTGTGACAGCATTCAACATAGGACTTAGGTTATCTCGATCTCGTTAAGTCAACTCTTTGACCTAACTAATCTGACACCTCCGAATCTCTATTCCTATGCAGAGGACCTGCATCAAGAGGTCGGTCAGATATCAGCCTATGTGAGAAAGGATTGCCATCTCCTACTCAGGCTGGAGATCACATCTTAACAATCATCTGACGGTGCTTGATGAGTCCTCAATCTAACCCTTTAGATATTCATCCAAACACCAGCCTCTATGATTCAATAATTGAATCAACAGCTGTATGATCATTAAGACAGCCATGGTACATAACCCTAATTGTACAGAGGGACCTATTATGCAAATTATTTATTCTTCATTTCAGATCAGGGAATGATATTTGCAATAACATTTATTGCATAATGGCTCGCCGTGGGCTCACATGTCCAACAAGGGGGCGGCCCAGGGGAGGGAGCACGGCGCCTGGGAGGGGAGGGGTAAGAGAAGGGGCGGGGGCGACGGGCTGGGAGGCGATGCGGGGCTGGGAGGAGGTGCAGCGCTGGGGAGGAGGTGTGACACAGGGAAGGAGGTGCGGGGGGGAGGAGGTGAGGCGCCGGGGAGGGGAGGTGGTGCGGGGGAAGGAGGCGCAGCATCGGGGAGGGGAGGAGGTGCGGGGGGAGGAGGTGTGGGCGGAGCCAACGCGCGGTTGATGACCGCGGGCGGTGGGACGTTTGGAGGCGCGACAACCTAAGGCGCGTGCGCAGCAGGTCGGCGAGGCAGAGAAGGCAGGTCGGGGCGCGGCGTGCGCCGCTGGGGTGCTCGACGGAAGGGGGTCGGGCAGAGGAACTCCACGCGCGGCGTTGTTCTGGAGCGGAAGGACATGGCCGAGAACTCCTCTCACTTTTTCGATTTATTGCTTTTGTTCCCAAATCAGTTCTGTGTTATCTAATTTCAATCACAACAGATGTGTTTTCATCTGGCGCACAAGTGATGGAAAGACAAGCCCATTTCAGTGCATTTTGTTTCCGCCACCACGTCATCTCCACACGTCCTCTATCCACTTCAATTTTGTTGCACAGCAATAGCAATCGATTTCATCTTATTCTGTAGGTTTGAAAGGAACAGCTTCTTGATGCTATTTGTTGAAGAGGAAGGGAGGCCCAGGGGAGGGAGCACGGCGCCGAGGAGGGGGCAGGGGCAGGGGCGGAGGCGGGGGGCTGGGAGGAGATGCGGGGCTGGGAGGGGGTGCGGGGCTGGGCGGCGGGGGCAGGGACTGGGGCGGCGGGCTGGGAGGAGGTGCAGGGAGCTCGAGGCGGAGTTGGGCGGCGCGAAGCAGGGGCGGGGGCGGAGAGGGAGGAGGAGGAGGTTGGAGGAGGAGGAAGAGGATGGGGAAGAGGAGGAAGAAGAAGAGGATGAGGAAGAGGGTGTAAAATGACCACATAACCTTTTTTAAAAAAATTAATTCCGCTTATGTCCTCAAAGTTAACGTCCGTTTGTACTGTAGATGGACGGTAACTAACCCGAAGGGCACAAGTGATAAAATAACAAGAAGTGAGGGGCACAATTGATATTACCAAAAAGATAGGGGCATAACTGATATTGCGATATCTCGGAGGGGCACAAGTGATAAAATCCCTATTAAAAATACTATACAAAATATTTGGAAATGAGAATCGCCAAACTATTTGCCAATTCTCAATACCAAATATTTTAATATATTTAATAATATAAAATTTAATTTTTTGAAAATAATATTATATATTATTTTTATATATTGAAAATAAAATTCAAAAAAAATAACTATCTATGAACGATTTACAAGCTGACTATGAAATATTAAAGTTAGATGACTTGAGACGGCATTTGGGGTGATGGAAGGCCCTCTCTCAAGGAAATCACTCCCTACGTTCATTAACCATTTCCAATTCTCTCTCCTCCCCAATTTTCAACGACGCCGCGGCCTCGCCTCGCCATCCAACCACCAAGTGCCGCTCGAAACCACCGACGCGGCGACGCCAGCCACCCCTACCTCCAACGCCCCGCTTCTGGCCGCTCCATCCCACCGCCGACCAACGCTGCGCCAAACCCTCCCGCTGCCGCGACACCTTCGGAGATTCGATCCGCTGCTGCTGTCCATTCCACCTCTCCGTTGTTGCTTCCAGTCACAACTGCGGCCTTCCGTCGTGGGTCAACGTAGTTGTTACCAAATCACGTAAGACACATGAATTTTACTTATTTCACCATCCCTGCCAGTAGTATACATCTTCTATCCCCGGATTCCATTAATTGTGGCAAGTTGACCTAATAACCATTTTGTTTGATCCTCAACGAGGTTGTTTGGATAAACCTCTTGCATTGATTTTTGTTTTCCTTAGAAGGTCATAATCTGTAGTTGGTACTCCCTGTCCGAACTATCAATCATTTTAGGATGATATACACTACAGACATCTAATAAATCATGTTTTAATCAAACCATTCAAACATTTAAATTGGTTTAAACAAACCCTGTTCCAGGTTTGTAAATCCTGTCCATATAATTTGACTGAGTCAACTTGGAGTTAGACAGCGCACAGAGTTAGGCAGGGGCCGGCTGACACCGTTAATTTTTGTGGTGGTGGCAGATGCGTTCGCCATGATGGTGGTGAAGGCCAGTGAAAGTGGTTTTCTTTCAGATTTTTCAGTATGCTAACGATACTATTTTCTTTGTGGAGGGAGAGATAGCGGCTGTGGAGGGGGTAACCACTATCCGGAGTTTTTTGGGTTGGTCTCGGGTTTGAATATTAATCATACTAAGTATGTTTTTGTGTCTTTTGGTATGGACGAGGAGGAGGTGGCGTCATGTGAGAATGCTTTGTAAATGCGGCGAGGGGATCTCCCTATCATTTATCTTGGGTTGCCTTTGGTGGATGATAGGTTGCAACATTCAGATTGGTTGTCTCTTATTGAAGATGGAGAAGAAATTGGTAAGCTGACGTGCTGTCTGTTTGTCAAGAGGTGGTCGCCTCGTGCTTTTGAAGGCGGTTCTGTCGGCTATTCCTGTGTTCTTTCTTTCTACTCACTTATTGTTTAGTATTTACGGGGGTGAGAAGGAGGTTGGAGGCAATTATGAGATGGTTCTTTTGAGGTTTGGGCATATTCTGGGGATAAGAAGGGGTTGCCTTTGGAGGAGTGGAAAATTCTGATGGTGACAAAGGATGGTGGGATGGGGATACGAAATGTGGAGGCGATGAATCATGCTCTTCTTGCGAAGTGGGTGACTCACATTCATGGAGGAGGGTCAGATCTCCTTTGTAGGAATTTACGCTCAATCCATGTGATATTCCTGGATCCCTTCATACAAGGTGATGATATACCTTTACCTTCCAAATCATGGAACAAGATTTAGTCTGTGCTTTTGTATGTGGTGCCTCTCATAGGGCCTATCTTAGGGGATGGATGTGGCTTTAAATTTTGAAGAGATGATATGACTGGGATTGGATCGTCGCATATTTGTTTTCCGCATCTTTTTACGCTGGCAGTTGACACGGAGATTTCCGTTGGAGCTTGTTGGGTTGGCTGGAACTAGATGCCACCTTTTCATACGGACTTGTCAAATCAACGGTTCGAGGAACTTTTGCTGTTGCTGGAGGCACTACAGTTGAGGAGGGGATGGATGGTTCTTTTTTTTGAGAAGTAAAAAGGTGGTGTCCCAATTTGGGACCCACCACAAAAACACACACACGCACTCATATATAAATAAGTATAAAAGTTACAAGGTGTTGTATGATCCAAGTTCTATAATGCTCTACAATGCTCGATTACATTCAGAGAGTAGAACCCCCTCCCTCCCCCCAAAAAAATGACCCCATTCCTCGCACACCATATTACCCATAAGAGTGCAAAAGGAAAAACAAAGTCCTCGTGTCCAACATTATCCATAGATCTTATACCTTACAGAATTCTATGCAGCTCTGCTCGATACTCCAAGATATGCTCGCCTTGCACCAAATCTGAGCTGAGAATGCGCATGAGAAGAACAAATGATATAGATCTTCTGCCGCCTCTCCACACTTATTACATATGATATTCTTCGCCCCATCAACTGCCCCCTATGTCCCTTGGTGAGAGTTCTGCCCATCCTGAATAGCCAGAGAAATATCTTGATTCAGATCGGGATGGATGGTTCTTTGAACAATTGGTCATGGTCCGATGGACATTTCACCATGTGGAAGGCATATATGGATTTCTATAATACAGAGGTTTTGAATACGATGTTGGTATCGGATCGGTATAACGACTTGTGGAGTTGGAAGGTGTCGCTACGCGTCCAGATATTTATTTGGTTGTTGAGAAGGGATCATATTATGACTGGTGATAGGCAGGCTTGGTTTTTCTTGGGTGTAATGGTACTTGTGAGCATTGTACGACATAAGATGAAAGCGTTGCACATCTATACTTAGGGTGCCTGATTGCTAAGGATCTGTGGGTTGCAACCATGGTAGAAAGAATAGCGACATGGGCTTGGAATGAGTTGTGGAGATTCCTTGACGCTGTTGGACGTGGTAGTAGTCCGACCAAAGTGTAGGTAGTGGCTATCTTGTGGTTTATATCATTATGGCTTGCGTGGAATAGGTCTATCTTTTGGGGGGAGTGAATACATAGGGAAAATGTGGTTGAACATGCTAAGAGCTTAAATACCTTTTGGTCTTTGTAATTCTTTTTATATTACTGTGAATATATAGAAGTTACATGGTAGGCATCTTCTTGACATCATACCCTTTCCTCTTTTTCCTCAAAAAAAGTTGACTGCATCAGTCTTTTTTTGGGTAAGCTAACTATGATGCAAGGCGATAGACAAAATAAGGAAAAACAACACTTTTGGGACATTCTTTAAACTAACAGGGATGCATTATGTTATCGCTCTTATCAATTTGAATCCTTCTTCAATATGAAAATTTGATGATTTCATTGTAGTTTAATGTCAAGTTTGAGCAACATTCCGTTTGAACTGATCATGCTCAAAAGCTATCGATTAGAAGCTTTTATCTACTTGATGAATATAAGCAGAACTTGGACCCAAACCTAGCATGAAACTTGAGTTTTTGATTTGTTATGTTTAGGGATGCTAATCAAACCGAACTGTAATGAATGAATCTATGTTCAAGTTCGGTTCGATAAGAAAGTTCGAAACTTCGAGTTCGGTTCGATAAATGTTTGACAGGATATGTTCGAGTTCGAATTTGTTTAAAACGAACGTTTGAGTTCGGTACGATAATAGTTCGTTAATGATTTAACTTAACTCAAACTTGTTTATATGAACAAGTTCGAAACTGGAGTTCGAGAATAAGGTTCGATGAGCTGTAAAAGTAACAAATTATTCAAATTAAAGTGGTACAAAACACAATAAATACCACAATTTCTTTACCCCCAAAATTTATGAAGTGTACAAATACGAAGTTACACACAAATACATATACATATACATATATCAAACTCGAACTCTTATCGAACGAACATTCATGATTGGTTCGTTAAGCTATCGAACTAAAATTTGAAATTCATGTTCAGTTTGTTTAGAAACGAACGACATCTTTTGAATTATTATCGAACAAATTCTAATTGAATACAAACATGTTCAGTTGGATTAGCCATCCTAGTTGCATTGAAGGTAACTTGAAGTTAAATCTTTTTATTTATTTGCATTTCATGCCTCATTGAAGAACTTGAAGATTATCTTTTTTTCTTCTCTCTTTCCCGAGAAAGTTATTCTTGAGCATTTGCCATTGTTTGTAGGATTTGATAACACACACGGACACATAGACACTCAAATATCACGAATATTTTTCTGGATATTTGCAGCTCTTGTACATATTTTTTAAAGAGGTTTGCCACTCTTTTGGATGGGAGCTGAGCTTAATCATGCCGATGATAAAAGTCATCCAGCAGTCACTGGTTCAACTGAAAAAGATATGATGGAGAATACAATGCAATGTGTGCCAGGCAGTGCCGGTTTTATGCCGCTTGATAGCAGTGAAAATGAGGAAATGGAGAAGTTACATAAAATTGAAACAAATATGCAGAATGAGACATATGTTTACCGACAAGATGTTGTGAGGTGCATTAATCGTGAGGATATGCTAGGAATTGTGCTTGAAGTATCCGGTGACTCTGACTCCGAGGATAGTGTTGCGGACAGCAGTGACAATGACAATGAGGAAAATGATAATGCAGTGGACAGCGATCATGGCAATGAAGCAGCAGGTGGTGATATGGGTGAGGAAACCAAAGATGAAAGCGATTCTAGTGATGAGGAATATCAACTTTCAATTGGCGAAGTGAGAATTATGTGGTTGGATGGTACTGAGACGACGAATAATCTCAGAGACCTTGCTGTTGTTGATAGAAATTTCCTTCACGGGGATATTGTTGCCTCCACCTCAAATCCTACCGGTCAACTTGGTCTTGTAGTGAATGTCCAAATTACTGTTGACTTACTCTCTCCTACAGGAAAGTTAATAAAAGATGTTCCTGCAACTGAATTGACACGCATCAGGAAGTTAGCTATTGGTGATTATGTAGTCCAGGGGCCTTGGCTGGGCCGGGTGGAGGATGTTCTTGACAATGTGACTGTGTTATTTGATGACGGGTCTGTGTGTAAAGTCTTGAAGGCTGACCCGTCACGCCTAAAGCCACTTTGCAGAAATACTGCGTACGATTCAGATTTTCCATATTATCCAGGTCAACGTGTCAGGGCTTCATCTTCTTCTGTCTTTAAAAGTTGCAGATTTCTTTCTGGGTTATGGAAAGCTAACCGCCTTGAAGGTACAGTGACTAAAGTTGAGGCTGGTTCAGTATCTGTTTATTGGACCTCTTCATCCAGCATTGACACTGGTGCGAACTCAACTGCAATTCCCTCTGAACAACAAAATCCAAAAAATCTGACTTTAGTTTCTTGTTTTGAATATGCAAACTGGCAATTGGGAGACTGGTGCCTATACTCGCCACATTCAGGAACACTGTCGTCTTCATGTGGTACATCTCAAGTCACTGAAGTTTCCACAGAGAATTGCAACCAGAAGGATACGAGTTGTAAGAATGTTGAGGTCAGTCAACATGAAAACGCGGCATATAATTACGAAGATAAGATGATTGATGGTCTAGAAATTGATGATCAAGGTTCTGATTGTCATACTAACCAAGACTTCGATCAAGGTGAAGAATGTGATGCTGATGAGCTCCAAAATATACACAATTATTCAGATTCTTATCCAATGTCTGATTGCTGTAGAGATTCTTTGAACGATTTAAAATTGGAAGAAAACTGTGGAAGGCAGGATTGTATTGGTAAAGACAACTCAACAGAAATTGGTAATGGTGCTCCTTCAGGTCAAAAGGAATCCATTCGTGAAAGGTTGCGCAAGAAGCTCCGTAAAGTGTTTGTTAAAAAAGAAACTAAGGGGCATCGTAAAGATGAATCGTTTGAAAAAGCTTTTCTTATTGTAAATTCCATAACGAAAGTTGATGTTGCATGGCAAGATGGATCAAGAGAAGTTGGTATCAATTCAACTTCTCTGATTCCAAACAACAGTGCAGGTGTACAAGAGTTTTTTCCGGAAATGTATGTCGTTGAAAAGCCCTCTAATGAAAGTGATGATTTTTCCGAAACAAACCGGGTTGGGGTTGTCAGAAGTGTGAATGCAACAGAGCGCACTGCTTGTGTCAGGTGGTTGAAGCCTGTATCTAAACCCGAAGATTCAAGAGAGTTTGATGTTGAGGAAGTTGTAAGCGTTTATGAACTTGATGGACATACAGATTATGATTATTCTTATGGTGATGTTGTTATAAGATTGGCCCCTATTGTTCTCGCTGGAGATGCGCCAAATGGAAACTCAGTCGAGGAAGTGAATGATCTTATGATCCCTACACAAGAAAATGAGGTCAATTATAGGCACCCGGGGTCTAGTGCAGAGAAGCCATCTAATGATGAGACAGGCGATGCTGTGGATCTCTCATGGGTTGGACATATAACGGGTTTGCAGGATGGTGACATTGAAGTGACATGGGCTGATGGGATGATTTCAAAGGTATGCAATGAACAAATAATTTTGCAATTTTCGTTGAGTGCTTAGTTTTCCTTATAACTTCAGAAGTGCATGTTAATTCAGGTACTGTGCTAAATTCACGATACAGTTGTTTGATGTGTAAAGAAGTAAGCAGGGGCGAATCTTACATGATAAGGGGGTTAAGTTGAAAGAGGCGTTCAAGGGCTAAGTTGAAGGAGGCGTTCAAGGGAGGGTTTTGCTATCTTAATTAGAAAACACACACACACACACCCTTGCCTTGTAACTTTTTCACATTGGATCTTTTAGGTATTCTTACGAATGATGTCCCCCTCTTTTAGAAGTGGGAATTCATTTGCAACTTAAAACTTATACAAAGAGAAATGAATATTGGTGGAACTCCAATATCCTTGAACATCATTCAATCTACATATAGAAGCTAAGTTATGGGCATGAATAACACGTTGCCTAGGCTGGGACATTAGTACATGTTGATGCTGCCAGAGAAATCTTTGATAATGTTGAATACTTCGGAACATCTTCTAATCTGGCTGGAGAACCTGATTACTATGATCCATCACAGATTTCAATTTGGCATAATACCAATATTACAGGGATCCTTTTTTGACACCATGTCTAATGCGAAAGATATCGTCGGTAATTCTGATTTCTGCCTCTTGAGCATACCTGTCCTCTGTGTACAGTCTACGCAGTCTTAGCTTCCAAAAAGTGCATCTTATGATTGAAGCCAACAATACCGCATAAAGCTTTCTCTCTGCATAAGGAAGCATCAACTTCAGAAAGAAGTTCAAATACATGGAAATGGCTTTTCAATCAAAGGTGTTGTTAAAATTTCCTACTGAGTAGTATCCTCTGTAGGCGTGATCATAGTCTTTCGAAAAGAAAGATCTAAATCCATCAGTTTGCTAGGCTTCACTTGTTGATTTCTATACTTGAAGCTGCGTTATACTAGCAAAATGCGATGGCAAGATCCGAGGGGGATGAAAACACAAGATATTTTCATGCGATGGCAGGTAACAGAAGAAGACGTAATGTCATCCACCAACTCAGGATTGATGGGGAAGAATTTAGAGGAGAAAACGAGCTGGGAAGAGCACTCAGGAATTGCTTTGTTGCACACAGCAGAAGGGCCACCAGAAAAAGCTGGGGGTGGACTGGGAAAGGGGATCGTAGCATCTCGACACCGCAGGCACAAATGCTTGTAGCAACCTTCGCCGAACAAGAGACCAAACTCACGGTTTTTGCGTTGAACACTGATGCCACTCCTGGGTCGGACGGGTTTTCGATCGCTTTTTACAGAGAATTTTGGGAGATCATCAAGGATGGCATCTTGGAAGTATTGCAGGAATTTAGGGATGAAAACCGTGGTTTTGAAAGGCTGAACAAGGGACTCATTTTTCTTTTGCCAAAGAGGGATAATCTTACTCGGATCGATGACCTTAGACCAATTGCATTATCAAACGATATTTACCTAATCATTGCGAAGATATTGGCGAACAGGTTGCAAGAGGTATCAGACGATATCATTTCTCCAGAACAATCGGCTTTTATCCCTAGAAGGCTTATGGCGGATGGATGGGTTTTGGCGTCTGAGATCATACAAGAGTGACAGGGGCACCATACTAGGGGTATAGTGTGGAAGGCAGACTTTTCGAAGGCATATGATTGCTTGGATTGATGATTCTTCTGGGCATCACTTGAAAGGTGAGGCTTCCCAAACTCTGGGTTTCTTGGATGAAAAGGTGCATTACAACATCATCCTTCGCTGTGCAGGTGAATGGGCGTCCCGAGGGTGGTTTCTTTCAACCACAATGCGGTATCAAGCAGGGGTGCCCCTTGGCCCCCTTTTGTTTGTCATTGCAGCTGATGCTTTAACTACTATGGTGAAGTTGGAGCAAGAGGAAGGATTGTGTTCGGGATTCCAAGAAGATGAAATCTCGGTTTTGATTCTACAATACGCTGATGACACAATGTTATTTCTTAAGGAAGATATACAGCAAGCTAGACGGACGTCAAAGTTTTTAGAGATATTCGGTGACATTTCAGGCCTTCGGATTAATAGGGATAAATCTCTATTTGTGCCATTTGGACTGGTGCACGAGGAAAGTAGAAGGATGGCCGAGGTGCTGGGATGTGGGAGGGGGGAATTGCCAATCATCTATCTTGGCTTACCTTTGGTGATAGGTCGGCTTCAGAAATCTGATTGGCATGTGGTGCTTGAGAGATTGGAAAAGAAACTAGCAAGATGGAAGGCAAGGATCATATCCAAAGGTAGGAAGGTGATATTGCTTAAGCACGTGCTTTCGGCGTTACCCATGTTCTTTTGCTCATGTAGGAAATCACCAAAAGGAATTTGTGAACAAATGGAACGACTAATGAGGAGATTCCTATGGTCAGATGGTAAGCAAGAATACAGAGGAATACATCACTTGGGATGGGAAACGATCAGTAGGAGAATGAAGGATGGGGGCCTTTGGACTCCAGAGCATGAATAAAGCTTCACTCTCTAAATGGATCATTAGATTGTGGGGAGCCGAGGAGGATATCATGGAAGATCTACTCGATTGGAGGGGAGTTGTAACTTTCTCATATTAGGTACCCCTCATCCCTTTGGTTGGGGTTGAGGGACACTCTTTCAGAGATAAAAGAAACATTGCAACCTGTGATTGGTAATGGTCAGTTATTTAGATTCTGGATTGATGATTGGGCGAATTTAGGATCTTTAAAGGATCGATTTCCGCAACTATTCCAGTTATCGACGGATAAATAGGGTAACATAGCGACTGCTTATTCTGATAACGCATGGAACCCCTATTTCACGGCGTCCCTTTCGGAGCAACGATTCCATGACTATCTGCGATTACTCAAACACCTAGAGGAGGTGGATGGATCAGTTAGCGGTAGAGATCATTTTACGTGGGCATCTGGGAAATTTAGCATTAAGAAGACATACAATTATCTGGAGCAGGGACAAGCGAAAAACCATACGGAGCAAGAGCGGGACTTCGTGCTGATATGGAAACCCAAAGTTCAACAAAAGATTAAATTCTTTCTTTGGCTTATAAGGCATGGTCGAATTATGATGAAGACAAGGAGGGATAGTATCTTTCACATGGGGGATTGCGTCTGCAAAAGATGCAATGAGAAGGATGATGATTTAGAGCATTTATTCTTCATTCGTCGCAAATATGGGGCGAGGTTGGGATTCAATGGGTTTTTTTGAAGCTCAATAAGGGGGAATAACGCTGTGTTGCCTGCCTCAGAATTAAATTTAAAAGCAAGAAACAAGTACAGATTTAGAAATTACAAAAGCCACGCCTCTAACATACTCGTCGCATGGATACAAACATTCTCCCTATAGAACCTTTGGCTCAAGAACAACAGGGCATTCCTTCCCAGCCAGATAGCCCACACAATGGCCAAAGGGCGAAGCAGGTCCTTCCTCGGGCGGCGTCTGGCCGCCACCAAGGACTCGCAAAAAGAGGCCAGGCTCCTTGTACATACCCAGTCCAGAACAGACCCATTCCAGATAGGAGACGGATTCTGACAGAGAAAGAAAAGGTGCTCCATCATTTCTATACCATTCCCACAAAGAAGGCATCTGTTGGAAAACATCCCAAGCAGTCTAGCGCATCATCTCTCATCCTCTATCTCTTTCTCCTAAAAAACCACGGGAAAAAACCGATCCTCTCGGGGAGGTCAAGCCCCCAGAAAAAGCTGCAATCCCTAGTCAGCTCTACCGATTGCAAGGGAGGCAGTCTGTTAATCGCCACATAAGCCTTTTTGATCGAGAAAGAGCTCCCTCTCCACACCCAGTGGTCGGACGGACCTCTAAGAAATCTCATGGAGTCAAGCATGAGAAGAAAGTCCTCCAAGCGTTGGTCCGAAAAGTTAGCATGAAATAAGAGCATCCAGTTTCCATCAGTCCAACAACAAGCAACACACACTTCACGATTCGCAGCTGGAGCATATAGGCGAGGAAAATGGTTGCACAACACCCCGCCATCCATCCAATCATCTGTCTAGAATGCAAAGGACTCACCATTACCCAGAACCAGCCTAAAGAGCAAATGAAATCGAAGGAGGGTTGCAAGAATACCCCTCCAAAAAGGGGAAGGCATCAACCCACGATTGTAGTTCTCCGGTGAAGAACCAATTACGGCGTAAATCCGACGAATAAGGTCAGTGCAGAGATCGTCGCTGCTCCCCGTGATCCGGCTCACCCATTTCAGCAACAGGGCCTCATTTATCGCATCAAGTCACCTAACCCCAAGACCACGCTCACCCTTAGGGAGAGTGATAGTCTCCCAATCAACGAGGTTCATGCCAGTAGCCTCCTGACCGCTTTTGCCCCACAAGAATCTCCACATCTTATTCTCGAATCGCCTACGAATACCAGCCGGCAAAAGCCGCCTAGATATGAAATAAATCGGAACCGTGGAGAGCACCACCTTCAGCAGCACAAGGTGCCCATCCCTAGAAAGGATCGAGGACTTCCACCCCGCAAGCCTCTTTTCCAGCTTCTCGAAAATAGGTAACCAATTCGCCAGCTTTGTTCTGCTAGAAGTCAAAGGTATTCCCAAATAGCGAATAGGGAGGGTGCTGCATTCCCTACCAAGCTCCTGACTACATAAGTGTGCCTCATCATCAGATAAAGCAAAAGGGACCACCGTAGACTTCCTAGCATTCTGCACCTGCCTCGACATCTCTCCAAACAACTCAAGAGTGACCGCCATGCCACTGGCCTTGTTGACTCTCCCCTCAATGAAGAAAATGGTGTCATCAATGTACTGAAAAAGAGGGACATTCAGACCATCCCTCGAGTAGCCCCACGTGATCCCATAGTCCTACACCCGAGTAACCATGTAGGCAAGAACATCATATGCTATGATGAAAAGCAAAGGAGCTAGAGGACAACCATGCCTGACTCCCCTCTATGATTGGAAAAAACCGCCCTCCGGGCGGCCATTCACGAGAACTGCTAAGGACGTGGTAGTAATACAACGCTTCATCCACGAAATCCAAATCCTCGGGAAGCCCCTCCTATCTAAAGTGTTGTAAGCTTTCATAATCAACTTTCCAGAGTAACGTCTTTTCCCTACGCCTCTTCCAATCAACAATAATCTCAGACGCCATGACCAAGTAGTCCCCAATCTGTCTCCCAGGAACAAATGCCGACAGGAAGGGGGAGATAACGTGTTCAAGTACCTCACTTAATCTTATAGCAGAGACCTTAGCCACTATCAAAGACAAAGTGTTCGACAGCGTGACCGGCCTAAAATCTTCAATCCTTTCAGCTTCCTCACACTTGAGAAGGAGAAAAATCAGAGCCTTATTGAGCCTATCAAACCTCGCATTGCAACGACAACATTCTACCAGGACCTCCAGCACCTCGGAGCCTAGAAGGTCCCAGAAGTCCTTATAAAAGGAGATCGGGAACCCATCTGAGCCAGGTGCACCATCCCCGTTCAGAATCCACACAGCTGCCTTCAGCTCCTCCAAGGTGACTGCCTCAATCAAGCTAGAAGCATGAGCGGCTGATAATTGCGTGGCGCCCAACCCCGTCTACCTCCAACATCTGCCCGACCTCCTCGTTGAACTCAAGAAAATGGTCTGATATCGCCCTTCCCATTTCCATGTTATCGTCCACTCTGATACCACCCACTTATACCGACCGGATGGTGTTAATGTGACGCCTCCCACTAGCCACTCAGTGGAAGAAAGCCATATTCACATCACCCTCCCTAATCCAGTTATGTCTGGATCTCTGCTTCCACTCAACCAGTCGCTTCTTGTCCTCATCATCGATCTTCCTCTGAGCCTCAGCTCTCTAAACCAACTCAGCCTCATCAGAGGTCGGCCATCCTCCAGAGCGTCAAGACTACCCACCTCCTCCTCAGTCGCCACTCTGACCACACGACGAGCCTCTCTAAACTCTCTTAAAAGCGCACATGCGGACACACAAGGAAGTTAACTTCTTAATGAACCTCGAGGAAGCGGATCCATAAACAGACAAAAAGGACCAGTGGGACGAGAACATGTCCCTGAAAGAGTCCTCCAAAAGTTAAGCCTTCTCGTAATGAAAGAAACCCCTCGAGGGCGAAAGATCACCAGAATCCTAAAGAATTGGGGTGTGATCAGAGCGTGTTTTCGATCTACCAACAGCAAAAGACAGAGGGAAGAGCTCCAACAGCTCCGCAGAGGCCAGAAAACAGTCAAGACGGGAGCGAGTACCAGAATTCCTCCAAGTGTACTTCGTGCCTACTGCATCCAACACCTCCAGTTCCAATAAATTTGTAACCTCCGCAAAGTGCGCTGAACCAGGATCTTGGCCACCACACAATCTCGGCCCATCAGAAGATAGCAACATAACATTAAAGTCTCCACCAATCAACCTAGCGCAAGCCAGAAAAACAACCCTGGAAGCCCGCAAATCTGACCACAATTGATGTCGTGAGGAAGGTTGACAAGGTCCGTAGACACAGGATAGAGCGAGCACGGTACTCGAATGACGACATTCCAGAAGCACCGTGAGGATATGGGTGTCTCTCAACTCCGCTCGGAGCACAAAGACGAAACTCTTCCAAGCCACAATCAAACCACCCGCTGATCCCGACGCCTCGATCGACTAGAATTCATTTAACGAACCCGCATCAAAAGAGCGTCAGATCACATCCGAGACAGAGTCCAACTTCGTTTCTTGTAGAAAGACGACATCACAATCCCACTCTTTGAATCGCGACCCCTCACATTCCAGGAAAGGATCTTCATTTATAACCAGCGTTGAGACCTCGAATACGCACCACCCCCTCCGATTCCGCTATCTGAGCTTTCCGGTCGGAGATCGTTGGAGGTTCAAGAATATGTGCTCGAGCGCGTTGCCTTCTTCTGTGCTTTTTTCCAGACCTTTTATCGGTCACAAGACCACAAGCTGCAACTGCTTCTTCATGATGAACCGCCAAATGAGAGGTCCTGTCAGCCAACGAGGTGGTTGCTGGCCCTTCGTCATGAGCCGTGGAAAGCACCACACCCGAGCCTACATGCCCAGTCGCCGAGCCAAGACAAACAAAAGAGCATCGAGACTCAAGAACCTCCTTCCTCGGGGCAACAGCAGATGACCCAACAATAGATGGCCCACAGTCCCCAGAGCACGGGTACTCCAGGCCTGGGTAATCAGCGAGGTGCATGGGATCAAATCCCTCTGGAGCGGGCCAGAAGCAAGTGCCCCCACACTTTTGTCGGCCCCGCATGGATCAAGCCCGAGCAAACAACGGGTCCGCCGAGACTACCGAGCCGTGAGCGCCCGCAACCAACACCCGAGACAGAACCAGACCCAAGCGCCGGACAGAAAGAAGCATAATCCGCCCGCAAGATCCGAACCCGACAGTCCAAGCCCACAGCACGCAAAGAAGGCGAAGCAACCCACAACCCCTTCACTTCAAAGCATGGGAGCCCAACCGGTGCAGAGGCGTCGCATACAATATGAAGAGGCACCTCGAAGATTTCCTGGCACTACGTATCAAAAGGCGCGTTGCCGACATTCGAAATTGTTTGCTCGGTCCCCAGACTGGAAGCGGAAGAGTCGCCTCCGTTCTCCGGCCATGTTGGCAGAGGCGGAGGAGCCAGAAGGCGAGCTTGCAGGGGAACCGGTAAATGTCTGACAACCAGAATCACCTCGAAGATCGGAGCCACATCGAACGGGCACTCCATTACCAACAAAATGACCTCAGGGTCAGAACCCGGCATGTACCATCATCCAAGACCCGAAGCTCTGTGCCCCGATGCTTCAACGACGGCCCCAAACACTGGAGATTACGGGAGAGAAAAGGAACCCCCTGGACCTGCGCAACCCATGAGACAAAGCGATCCAAACAACCACCGACAAAGCAGGGAAATCTCCAGTCAACGACACCCCCGTCTCTAGACTCCAGGAGGGTCTCCTTCTACTGCCTCAACAAGCCTCGCACGCAGCACCGTCAAGCGCCAACAGCACGACATCACCTGTGAATGCATCGCTGCACAGGAGCGAGAGCCCCGCTTCAATCAAATACGCAGACATCGAACCCTCCGCCTAAGAGCCCATCAAGAAGTTGGCCAAATCACCCACGTTGGAAGATCTAGCCCCCGAGGCGGAGGCCCTACCTGCTCGACCCACGCCTGGCCACATGTTCGAAGCCCCCCCCCCTCGATGGACATTGCATCGGCCCAGTCTTTCGCCCGAGGACTGGACGACCGCCCATTGTCGCACAGGAGCTGCGGCGATGACCGAAACGCCCGCAAGAAAAGCACTTGGGAGGAAGAGCGCAAGCCGACACCAGATGACCCTGCTCTCCACACCTAAAACACCTCCGCCCCAGCTTCCAGTGAGAAACGATCGTCTAGACCGCATCTTCCCCTCCTCCCTCGATCGAGCGATCCCGAATGTCTCTCTTCCTCCTCCACTCATGCTCGCCACTTTAAATCTCCCTCTGAAAGCTCCCTCCCATGCGTTGCTCTCCCCTATGTTGCTCTCGCCTTCGACACTCCATCCTCCTGGGATTCAATGGTTGAATGTTGTAGACTCAACGACCTTCTGGACATCTATAAGAGTAGTGGGCGGCAATTCTCATGATGACGTCTCCCAAGCATACCTTATCCTGTGGGCAATCTGGTGCATGCGAAATGAGAACATATTCAAGTGCCATCGATTCTACACCGAAAACGTCATTAACCTCTTTAGAAGATTGATAAGAGGAACAACCTAACCGTATGGGTTGTATACGACTTTCTTAGTCCTTACTCTCTCCTTTTGTAAATTCTCTTTCCTTTATCAAAGAATTCTTGAGGTGAACCCCATATTGAAATGAGCCCCATTGAGGTCTCACCCTAATTACGATAAAAGAATTATACTAGCAAGATGGAATGAAGACGGGCATCGACCACTCCTACATTGACGAATACGTACTTTGCTTTAGAAGGGAGAAGACGAAGTGTAGAATGTCATCCGCTAGAAGGTCTGTAGATATCCCCGACTTGAACCGGACTGCTCTTACCACCGTGCAATTAGAAAAAAGATTTGCATGTCTTCTGAATTGAATTTGCAGAAAGGGAAACCCACATCATAAGAAGACAGATGCCGCTTTAGTAAGATGCCTATCGGTATACGGTATTATTGTTAAAAAATTAGATTGTGGAAGCGTAATCATAGAAAAAGAATAAGAACAATGCAGAACACTAGGATTTTACGTGGAACCCTACTCCGTAAGGAGCGGGATGAAACCACGGGAGAACACCTCGAAGGGTTGATGTTTTCATTAACTTTTCTCTCTTTATACAATGGGGTGGGGCTTCTTATATAGCCCGCACCGAGAAACTCACAATACAAGACACTACAGACAATATCAACACAACGCATACACAATTGTCGGTTACTGTTGAGGATGTTGCTTCTCATGCCGTGCAGGTGAGGAGGAACAATATGGCTGGAGAGTGAGTTGAACTGGATCTCCTCGTCGGAGAACGTGTGCTCTGTACTGTGCCTGTCAGAGCCATTGAAAGTGGAATGAGTCTCCTCGTCGGAGTACTCTGACCCGCCACATATAGAAGACTATGCATCATGTGGATAATTGTTCCATCTTTTTTTTTTGACGCTCATAATTGTTCCATCTTTGAAGAGTCAAACTAAAAAAGCTGTGGAAACATCATCGTCAGAGTCCACGATCGTTGGAGAATCGAGTCTGAAAGTCTCCTCATTGGATAACCGAGTCTCTCCCATACTGGCTCAAAGAATGGGATCTCTACTCTGGAGTCCCTATGAAACCACGTGAAACCCTAGCCTACAATGGCATAGAGAGTGCGATCTCTACTTTGGAGTCCCCATGGATCACATGAAAACGCTGAGACTAAAAACAAAGGTGAAGACCACACAATTGATGATTGCATACATGTGTGCATCAAACCAAAAACTGCGAACCAATCTAAACGTCATGTTTGAATATGAAAATATGTAGAGTGTGAAATCTGGCATGGAGAATCTGAATATGAAGGCGAGCCATTGAACTCTACACGATACCCCCCCTTTCTCCCATACTAGTCGAAAAACAATGGCATCGACCAAGTTAGGAGAAGAAAACAAATCAAGATGGGGAGAAAAAATCCAATAAACCGATCTCAATTTTTTTGGCTTTTCTTCTCGTAAAATGTTCCTCAAATCATTTATTCAGCTATTCCCTTTTTTTAGTTGTATCATTTTTTCGCATATGGTATTTTTATACGCATTTTTTTTAAAACTCTCGTACCACTTGGGCCCAAAAAAATATCACATTTTTTTGGATACGCAACCCAAATAATGCGGATTGGGAATTCGTCGATGAAAAAATTAATTTGATCGGTGGAATTATTTGGTGAAAGAAATTGGAGGGTTTGAGAAGAAGAAAACTCGGGAGTACGAGGGGTTTGTAGAAGAACACGTGCAGACCACACGGGGGAGAAGGAGAGAGACGTAGATAGAGATAAAGATCTCAATTTTTCATTAACCTGAACTGTCTAAAAACAATGGGACCACCATCCCTTTATATAGGAGGGATGAGATTACAAAAATAAAAATCAAATTTCAAATTCAAACTAACTATCCTAAATTGACTCTAACTGACTAACCGACTAATTTTGGAATTCAAATCTTTAACTAACTAATTGAGATCACAGGCGATCTCGTTTGTTTAATTAAAAATACGACAACTCAAATAAACGTAAACAAAATTGACAGATAAATATTTAAATAAATGCAGACCTATATTTCCTTTTTACGCTGCTTCAACTCTCCTCGGCTTTAAAAATTCGTCTCCCGACGAATTGTTGGATCTGTAGGCTTGGAGGTTGAATCCGCGTTCTCAGTCATTCCCTGGAAGAATTGGTGTGGAGCGAGTGGCGGAATCCACACGCGGACATTGGTGGTGTGGCCTTCGTGGTGGAAGAGTAGGTGCGACGCATAGGCGGGCGTCCAACTGCTGTTCTTCCCGTTGACGTGGTGCTCGAAGAATTGATGAGGCATGAACAGCATGGCTTTTGAAGGATCCATGGCAAAGCAATAGCACAATGAAAGGAGAGGAGGAGATGTGTCCAAGGAATGAAGCCATGGGGTCCTTAAATAGGGGAAGCCCAAGGTCCTAGTCCTATTTGGATAAGGAGGGTCCCCAGATTTCTCATTTTCAGCCCTCTTCTTTAAATATTTCCGCAGCCGAGGGTTTAATGGCAATTTTCGTACCCCTTCAACTAAAGGGAATCCATAGTATGTTTCAGCCTTACAATGTCCTTGATGATATAAATTTTTGGGCCAGGGGGTCTTCCTGTAATTCGCCCAATTTAACCTTTTAGCCCTAAATTGATGGGATTCGACCCCCTTAGGAAATGTGCCTAGGGCTTCTCTTTTCTCTTGGCGTTGGCGGCGGCGTGGGCTCGGGTTCCAAGGGTGGCGCCGAACCGGTCGACGCGGGTTGCGGTTCGTGGTCGAGTGGTTGCGCGCGAGTGCGCGAGGACGACCGCGCGGGTATCCGTGCTGGGGGCGGTGCGCGGTGATGTGGGGGTTGTGAAGGGGCGATCTGTGGGGGGTCGCCGGGGGTTTCAGGCGGAATCGTGGGCGGCGGGGAGGGGTTTGTGAAAGGGCGGGGGCGAGGGAAGGCGGTGATGACGGGTAGGGTGAAGTGGCGGCGAAGCAGTGAGGAAGGAAGAAAGCAGGCGTTTGGCGGCGAGGAGAGGGGCTTATGCGCGAAGATGCGGCGGAATGGGAAGGCGGACCGGGGCTGGCGGCAGTCGCGTGGAAGAGGGTGGGCGGCTGGGGATAGATGGATCGGGGGAGAGGGGAGGGTAGTGAACAGGATGACGATGCAGGGTTGGTGGGGGGGGTCCCGCGAGGAGGCCGGTGGGGGAATGGGACTCGCTGAGGGTGCGGGGATGGTGGCGTGATTTGCTGGGGTCGGTGCGGGATCAGGAACGGCAGGAGGGGGTGGCGATGGAACCGGGGTGGTTGGTGGGGGTGGGAAAGGTGGGGGGTTACCTGGGATGGCTGGGGTTGTGCCGGGACGGTCGGAGGGGACGGTGATATCGATGTCGGTGGCGGAATCAGATCTAGGAGGTGCTGGACAGCGGGCAAATCCTCCTCCATGGTGCGGGTTTCTTCGTCGAGACTCGCGACAACGGTTTCGGTGGTTGGAGACTTCGATTTGACGGCGCGTAGGGCCTCGAAGTTAGCTATAAGAGCTTGAAACTCGGAGTGGAATGTGGTTTGTAAATCACGTAGCATGCTCATCGTCTCCTTGTTGTAGGCGTCGAGGGCTTGCCATTTTCGTTCGGACGAACGATGGTCCCTTGATGCATGTCGGTGCGAGCGTCTGGACGGATCGCCAGATCGTGAGGAAGACCTAGATGCCATGCTCTGATACCAAATGATGCAAACGAGATTTTGGCGCGTCGATAAAATATTTTTGGAACAGTGGAAATTATTTGTTAGAAGAAATAGAGGGGTTGAGAAGAAGAAACACGCCTGTAGCGTGAGATTCAAGGAGGAAGAACCGCGTAGACCGCGTGAGAGAGAGAGATAGAGATAAAGATCTCAAATTTTCATATATCTGAACTGCCTAAAAACAATGGACCCCCATCCCTTTATATAGGAGGGATGAGATTACAAAAATAGAAATCAAATTCAAATTGACAACTAATTATCCTAAATAGACTCTAACTAATTAACCGACCAAATTTAGAATTCAAATCTCTAACCAACTAATTGAGATCACAGGCGATCTCGTTTATTCAATTAAAAATACGACGACATAAATAAACGTAAATAAAATTAACATATAACATTAACTAAATATGCAACCCTATATTCTCGTTCCACGCTCTGATTCCAATTGATGCGGATTGGGAATTCGTCGATGACAAAAAATCAATTTGATCGGTGGAATTATTTGGTGAAAGAAATTGGAGGTTTGAGAAGAAGAAAACTCGTCGGGAGTACGAGGGGTTTGGATAAGAAGAAAACGTGCAGACCACGCGGGGGAGAAGGAGAGAGACGGAGATAGAGATAAAGATCTCAACTTTTCATTAACATGAACTGTCTAAAAACAATGGACCACCATCCCTTTATATAGGAGGGATGAGATTACAAAAATAGAAATCAAATTTCAAATTCAAACTAACTATCCTAAATTGACTCTAACCGACTAATCGACTAATTTTGGAATTCAAATCTTTAACTAACTAATTGAGATCACAGGCGATCTCGTTTATTTAATTAAAAATACGACAACTCAAATAAACGTAAACAAAATTGGCAGATAAATATTTAAATAAATGCAGCCCTATATTTCCTTTTTACGCTGCATCTAAAAAATGCTAACATACAAAACTGGGACTTTTTTTAAATGGACCAGAATTGGGCCCCCCTTTCGTTTCGTGCGCCATTAGGGTTCCCAATTTGGGAACCCATCTCATCTGCGCCGCCTGGAAATTGGTGGCGGGGGCTCCTTCGCACGATGCTGCTGGAGCTCACCACATGGAGCATGGGGATGGCGCAAGGTGATGGGATCCAAGTGTCGCATGCGTGATTACTTACACAAGATGGTGCGGGGCTTTGCGCCATCGCATGGAGAAGGAGATCTGGGAGGATGAGGGTGTCGCCTCCTGTTGTAGAGGAGGTTGTGTTTAGGCTCTGCCTTGCAAGGAGGCTGCGAGCGATGGGGCTTCTTCATCGAGAGCTGCCTGGATGTTTCATCCCGCTCCTTAGGTGCATGATGGGGTTCCATAGAGGAGTTGCACGCGCGATGGAGGTTGTGCCTGCTGATCTGCGTGAAGAGGATAGCTTGGAGGATCTGCGAAGTCACAAGAGGTCAGAGAGAAGGGTGGCGGCATCAGAGGTTGGCTTCCTGTTGTGTGGTGCTAGGAACTGTTGCGCCACCTCCTGGAAAAGAACTTGGAGGCACCGTCGTGGGTGTCTGAAACAAGTGGCAGTGTTGCTTGTAGGTTGGAGGTTGTGTTATCATGCAAGAGGGTTGTGCGGAGCCTGCGTGGATCCCTCTTCTGCTTCTTCTTTGCCGTGCGGAGCGGAGGTTTCCATTACCTAGTCCAACATGTTGTTGCTGTGGCTTGGAATTAGGGTTTTAGGAACCTAAAAGTTTTCTTCAAACTTGTTGGAATCTCGTGGAGGACGTAATATTTCCAGAACTGGAACTACACAGAATTAGGGTTTCATATGAGACCTTAGAACAATGAACATGATCTTCAATAATAAATCTTCAGATCTTGAATATACAATAATAGTCTTCAAGAATAAATCTCCAAGATCAAATCGTGCAAAAATTAGGGTTTCAGACGAATAAATCAAGAACATAAAATCATCCTCGAGAATCGAACCAACTCTAATACCACGCTAGAAAACTAGAATGCGGAAGCGTAATCAGAGAAAAAGAATAAGAACAATGAAGAACACTGGGATTTTACGTAAAACCCTACTCCATGAGGAGCGGGTTTAGGGTTTAGAATAACGCCTCATATGGCTGATGTTTTCGTTAACTTTCTCTCTTGATATAATGGGTGTAGGGCTTCTTATATAGCTCCCACTGAGTCTCCAAGTTCCACAAATAGTAGATGCGTGACTAAACCACTGGATGTGGTAATTGCACCCTGGAGGGATCGAATTACCCATCTACACAAGTGATACGCATACTCCAACAATTATCATTAATCATTCTCCATAAGAAGAGCTTAACCTTTGATGGAAATTGTTTAGTATGTCAAACCAACTTGCAGCATTTACTTCGACCTCGATTGAAGAGTCTGTTTTGGCTACCAAGTAATTCATATGCTGATTTTGTAGTGCAACCTTTTGGGATGTGGTTCCAAATTCCGCATCCAGGTTGGTTTTTAGAAACTGAACCTTGTGCACGAATGTCAGTGGCAAAGAGGCGGCGTAGCGTTGGGTACTGTCAAGTCTCATCCAGATTCAGTAGTTTTTCTATCATGGAAGGCTGTGAGATAGATTGGGAGTGATAATAACAGAATTGACATTTCTTATCCATTTATCTCGCCAAATATTGATTTTCTTCCCGTTTCTTATAATCCACCTAGTATTCTGGAACATAAGGTTTCACAAGTTAAGCATCTCAGACCAAATGTGGGATTGCTTAGCCTTTTTATGGACTCCTCAAAATTTTCCATCAGGACAGAATTTAGCTATCAGAATTTTTGCCCTCAAGCTTCCAGGTTGTTTGAGTTGAGGAATTTCCAAAGTAGTCGAAGTAGAAGTGCCTGATTTGCAGGCATGGCTCTCCTAGCTCCGATCCCTCAAAAATGTTTTGGGAGTGCTAACTCTTCCCAAGACGTTAGATAGAAGCATTTTTCACTAGGAGCAAATCCCCTCTAGAAATCTCGTGCCATGAATTGAGTGCTTGACACATTTTTTGGAAGCAAGCAGTGGACATAAGATGAGAGGAATGGCAGTTAGTGTCGAAGTGAGAAGGGCTGCTCTCCCCACCGGAGGGTGTACTTTATGCTTCCACCCTGCCAGTTTGGATGCTATTTTAGCTGTAGCTATACGATGCAACATGTTCCCATATACGTATCCTCGTTAAGTGCAATGTGAATGCTTAGTAATCTTTTTACGTAGCTTGCTAGCAATGTTGGAGTGACTTTGCTGAATAAGATTTTTGAGTTGTTGAAATTGATGAGTTGCCTTGAAAGGTAACCATACTGCACCAAGATTTGAATTATGAATCTAGATTCCTTGTTTGTTGCCTTGTCAAAAAGGTGGTATCTTCTACAAATATGAGATGAGTGATCGAGCCCAAGGAATGGCCTACTTTATAACTATACAAGTTATCAATATGAAGCGAATCAGACAATTGTCTAGAAAGGTAATTTGTTGCTAGCAAATAAAGAAAGGGAGATAAAAGGCATCCCAGAGTAAAGAACTTAGTGCTGAACCCATTGATTATGATTGAAAAAGTAGATATGGAGATGCATGAATTAATTTGGTTGATAAAGCCTATTGGAATATATAGCTGGGAGAGTAGATTTAGTGCTAATCTCTATCCCAGATAGTCAAATGCCTTCTCCACATCCAATTTGATGGCCATATATTGATTTTTCCATCTTCTAGTTGACATGGAGTGGATAATCTTATGCAGCAAAATGCTTTATCTTCACATTCACATGACCATGTGTATAAAGAAAACATGCTTTAAAAAAATGAGTCTTGTGTCTGAAAATCGATGTCTTATCCTGAGTCTTATTTCCATGTCAAAGTGGCCCAGCTTCATTAGTTCTCTACTAGTTTTGTTTGCCAAGGCATTAGTTTATATATTTTAACTTCTGAGTTTGTTTGTGATACCTTTGATTAATCCTTATGCCAGGTTGGCCCCCAAGCAATTTTTGTTGTTGGTCGTGACGATGACGAAACACTTGATGGAGGCAGCGAAGATGGTGATGCAGCCAGCTGGGAAACTGTAGAAGAAAATGAAATGGGTGATCTTGATGTAGTTGACGAGGTAAACTATTGTCTCCAGATATTCTACAGCCAATCTTGCTCTTCGTTTTAGGTTTTTTAAGTGGATTACAAATATCAAGTCTTATTAATTAGGGATCTGACATGGTTCCTCAACCTGAGAATAACGGTGATGAAACTTCTGAAGAAGATGAAAACAGTAATGTTGCGAAGGGTGGGGCTCTATCATCTGCTTTAGGTCTTGTTACTAGGCTGGCTTCAGGAATTTTTTCTCGAGGACAAAAGCAAACAGATGAATCTTTCAATGAAGAAAGTAAACTTGGTTCACATGAGTTGCTGACATCTGAGGATATCACACAACCTGGCAACCTTAACCATGAGAAATCTGGTACAATAGCTGACACCGACGGGGTACAAGCATGTGGTGCCTCTACCATCAATGAATCTGAATGCCGGTTTGCAGAAACTATCAATGCTGAAATGACAATATCAAACAGCAGCGAGAAGTATACATTAGATGATGCTGGTACTGAAAGTAATGGAATAGAAGAAGACGGGTTCGGTTTCAAACATTTTGACATAACAACCAATCCTTTGGACCATTATTTCATTGGTGAAACTGGACAGGTAGGACTGGTATTTCATGAGTTTGAGTTTTCAGCATTTTTTTATTACTTATCAATCATATGTATTATCCACTGGAACCAAGGCTCCATCCCGTCTATTTGTATATTTTTGCTAAGTTACTTTGCAGACTCGCCTTTATCATGATTTTGTCCTTTGTATTATTTCAATATATATATGTTTATCCTTGCACGGAAGTTTATGTACCGAGCATAGAAGACTATAAAGTAGATCTGCCTATAGCTTATTAAGGACCCCAAGAGTGAAGTGAGCTCGGGTATTTTGCGCATTAGAAAGCGTGGAAGGGACTGAAAATTCATTACTGTTCTAGGGTGTGATGTTCATGAAGGCGAACATGATGGACCATTGATGCAGCACGAATTTTGGAATTAGGGAAAATTTAAGGTTTAAATAAATTAGGATTTGTCATCATTTTAATTCCATTCAATTAGTCATTAGTTAATTATACTCACTTCAATGGTCTGGTGGTAGTGCAGTGTGCCTACCACTCCGAAGACCAGGGTTCAAATCCCTCCTTATGGGGCTTGCATTAGGTAGCCGACGATTGGAAAATAGTCGGATCTTTCAACATGGATTTGAGCAAGAATCCATGTAGCCGACCCTACTAAAAGTGGGAGAAGCCTTCGCCATTTTTTTAGATTCATTAATTAAGGTTAGGGTTAGCTATTATTTTCACCAATTTTTTAGTCGCTTGGAATTTCATATTTTATTCAAACAATGAGGAGATCACATGTGATCTCTAGTTAGTTATTAGGTTGAGTAATTTAAGGAGTCAAATAAGGATTTGTTAGAATAGGTAATTTTTTATTTTATTTTATAATTCACTCCTCATATATAAAGGCAGTGCTATGATTCATTGTTATGGAGATTTCAAGTGTTATAAAAATGGATTTATCTCCTTTTTCCTCCTTCCGTTTTCCTACTCCATGCGTCTTCGTGCTTCCCTTCCAAAATCCCGTGCAACTGGTGCGTTTCTTCTTCTTCCTCCCACCCTTTTAATTTTTATACCATAAAAATTCCTTGGTCATTCCACGATACAAAGTTTAATATACATACTTTCCTTGATCATTATTGTCTAAAATGTTTTGTGTGGAAATATATGCGGTTTTAGCTTCTATCATATCAAATTTCTTTAGTTTGTCCATGGTTTACTTTGTCTGAGTTATGAAGGTTCTTTCATTCAAAGAGTGAATTTGTAAACTTTATGAAGAATTTCAATTCTACCATCGCACTCATCTCAGACCCTTTTTGCATTATCTGAGCAATCTCATTATAGAGTTATGTATCGGAGGTTCCTATCATCAACATAATCCGGAGTATCAGAATCTCTGTGATTATTTTTGAGAAACAAAGCACACTTTTCCCATCTCATATCCTTAACTAATGAGATAGTCTTTAAGTTTTCGTACAAAGCTCTACGAGCTTGTTTCAAATTGTACGGAGTCTTCTTTAACTTGTAAATATGTTCCGATAGATGCGGATTTGAGCAGGAGGATTCAAAGCATATATTTTGTCTGATGTACCTCGATCGTGGTTTGGGGACAGGCGGCTGTGTCTTGGCTTCACTCAGTGTACAACGCGTCGTATTGGAGTCCAGTTAGAGCGGCTTGTGGTAGTTCTTAGGAGGACGCAACTATTCCTTTTGCCCTGCTTTGGGCTATTTGGTGTGCTAGAAATGAGAAAATTTTTCGGGTTTGTCCGTTTCTCTGTGAGAGAGTGTTGGGGCACTATAGGCACTGGTGTATCTGTGGAAAAACTTGTAACTCTGTTTTTCTGTTTTGATTCTATTTTAGAATATCTGTACTCGGTATCTCTATTGAATGAATAAATTTGCGGTGGGTTCCAATCTTGGGACTACCACTTCTTTCTCCTAAAAAAACTTGTAAATATGTTCCAGGTTTTTCTTGTCTATAAAACTTGGAGGTTGTTTTACACAGAATTCGTCTTTGATAAATCTATTTAAGAAGACACTTTTGACGTCCATTTGACATAATTTTATATCTCGATAAGATGTATATGCTAACTATATCTGAATTGATTCAATCCTTGCTAGTTGCTACATGAACATTTGTTTCATTGAAGTCTATTCCTTTACGTTGATTATAGCCTTTAGCTAATAGTCTTGTCTTGTTTTTTTATTATTTTTTCCTTCTTTATTTGATTTATTTTTGAATACCCTTCTATTCCAATTATTAAATGATTTTACGGTTCGGGGGCTAGATTCCATACTTGACTTCTGGTGAATTGATTTAGTTCTTCTCGCATTGCATTAAACCGGAATCCATCTTTTATAACATCTATATTTGAGTATTCTACTTATGATACATAGCTTCTAGTTCAAAGTTTATGTTTAACTGAGATTTTGTTTGTACTGTCTGATATTTCTTTAATTATCTGCTCCTTTGGATGGTCTTTGTTAAAGTTTCATTCCTTACATAGGTCATGCACATTAGTGTCATTTGTGTTGCTAATGTCTATGAAGGGTAATTCTTTGAATATCTTTAATAAATTTTATGTGAAAAGTTTCTTTTAATATTAATATTTATTTGTTGAAAATTCTTTATGCATTACTTCTGTTTGAATAACTATTAAAGATACATTTGTTCCTTATCTTCAAACTTGCTTAAGTTATCTTTAGTGTGTATAAAACATTTACTTCTGAAGACTTTTAAATAGTCGGTTTTAGGGTTCTTTTCATAAAATATATCATAACTTGTTTTGTTACGGATTGGTCATATTAGGTCTCTATTTAGGACGTAACAAGCAGTGAATGTAGCTTCAACCTAGAAGTTGAAGACTTTTAAATAGTCGATTTTAGGGTTATTTTCAAAATAAATATCATAACTTTTTTGTTACAGATTGGTCATATTAGGTCTCTATTTAGGACGTAACAAGCAGAATGTAGCTTCAACCTAGAAGTATTTAGGCAAGTAGATTCGATAAGCATTGTCCTATCACTCTTTTACAGAATACAATTCTTTTTTTGAATAACACCATTTTGTTATAGTGTTCCAGGAAACGAGAATTCATGCCTCAAGCCATGTTACTCACTGAAGTTAAAGAAGCTTTGATTTTCAAATTTACCTCCATGATCCTTACGGATTCCAATAACATTTAAGTTTGTATTTTTTCCTATTTGCTTGAAGAATTTCACAAAAGAGTCAAAGATTTGGTTTTTGTTCTTGAGAAAGAACACCCAAATGAATCTAGAGTAGTCATCTATATTCTATAGTGACTGAGCAGAATTGCAGTCCGATAGACTTCTTATCCTTGTAGGTCCAAATAAATATAAGTGAAGCAACTTTAGAGGTTGTGTAATAGAGGCTAAGTTATTGCTCTTAAAAAATGCTTCTCGTGAAGCACAAGAGTCACATCGAAACTTAGTTTAAAAGTTTTATAGGGCAGTCCTCTAACTAAGTCTTTCGTTGTCGTTTTGTTTAGGCATATGTGGTGAAGATGACCTAATTTTTGGTACCTAGAACACTAACTATCTACAAGCAAACAATACAGTACATAGACATGGAACTAAATAGCGTCCATAAGTAGGGGAGTAGCCTATGGGTAAGTTACATATGACGTCCATAAGTAGGGGGAATTAAGAAATGGTACATAGACCTGGAAATAAATAACGTAAAGTGATATATCTCTACACTCCCCCGCAAGATGGAGCATAGATGTCGATCATGCTCAACTTGGAAGAGCACTTCTGAAAAGGTCTTCTGAGTAAGGCTTTAGTGAAAATATATGCAGTTTGCTTCTCTGAGTTAACATGAGATGTGGAAATAAAACCCTTCTGAATCATATCTCGTATATAATGACAATCAACCTTGATGTGCTTGGTGCGCTCATGAAATGCTGGATTATTTGCAATAAATATAGCAACTTGATTGCCACATTCCAGTACCATAGGAAGGGGAACCTCTATATGTAGATATGTAAGAACAGCTCGAACCCACATCATTTTTGTACTAACCTGGTCCATAGCCCTATATTCAGACTCAACACTAGATCTTGCTACAACCGTTTGCTTCGTGCTTCTCCATGAGACAAGAGAGTCTCCAGCGTGTACAGCAAATCCGGAAGTGGACTTTCTATCCTTCGGACACCTTGCATAATCTGCATCAACGCATGCTGAGATGGTGACCTCCTTGCTTTTTCTAAACAGTAGACCTGCATCTGGAGATGATTTGAGATACCTGAGTATCGTATGTATAGCATAAATATATTTTGTACTAGAAAAATTTCTATTTGATGATTGAAGGAAAGAACCTCGAAGTCATGAAGGAGGAGTAGGTCCTATATCGAAAGGCCTTAGGAACTGTAGGATTTATTTTTACTCCATTGCTGGTCTCAGACAACAATACGAAGAAGTCAACGACATTTTTTTCAAAGCCTTAGAAAAGATATATGAGAAACCATCAACACCAAATAAGATAATTTGATGAAGAAGCTTCCAATCTAAAGATGAGTGTGAACGTCGTGGTTGCATCACACTTGAATGATAAACAACATCGTCATTTAGTTGGAGTATGTGAAGATTGTTTTCAGCGTTGATGTAAAATCCTTGTTTCTTCTATCTAGTTTGCTTGATAGTTGGACTGCATTGATTGTGACGACCATCAACTTTGGTTAGGAGAAGTTGATGTTGGGAGATATTGTTGGCCTTTTCATGGGAGAATATGTACGGTCGAAGATGCTTTGGAAAATACTTGCTTTAGATTCTGCCTTGAACAATAGGAAATTGTAGGAAAAGTTACATGGACCAAAAAACTTCTAGAGAAAGTTGTAAAAAGGGAGATCAAAATCTGGGGATCCGAAGAACGTGGCATGTTGTACTATAATCAAACGGGGAATTATATGCAAGACTGAGAACCCATCAAAACAGAAAAGAGAATGAAAAATATTAGAATACTGTAAATCAACTTACAATGTGCACAACAATACCCTAAGTTCTGTTACAGATGCTGCAGGTGAGTTTCGGATGGTGGATGCATGTGCTGCAATCTACATCACCTTACAAAAAGGCATCCTTCAAAATTATGTGAAACGTGATGTTTGAATAGTATATTTAAGGAATGACAAGTGTTGCTGCATTCTTCGGCTATTGATAAACGGCAGTGTTTTGAGATTGAAAAATGTTAGATATGTAACAATATAATGAAGAATCTCATTTCATTCGGTTAACTACTAGAGAGTGGTGTAGCATCATCATTAAACTCGGACTCTTGAAAAAGGTCGAACGGGTTTATCAGTTTGGTTTGAGACAAGAAGGGACCATGTATGCTACATCAGGCTCGTATGGCAACATAAACATGGCCTCTTTGATTGTAATGTTAGGACATGACACATAACAACTTGGTGATGTATATGCATGAATCATCCTTGCCGATGCAAGGGTATTTTGATATTTTTTTCGTAACCTTCCATGTAGTCCTAACCTTAGAGTTGTATAAGCAAGCCCTTAGGCACACACTCCTTGACTTTAAAACATATTCATGAAAGAAAAAGAAGAGTGGTGTGAAACATTGCTAACCACTATAAATCCTCATCTCGTACGACTGTGTTTTCTATTCTTGATTTATTTCTGCTGGTTGATTGATTGTATCTGTTCCCAACATGTGGAGGGCTGTTTAATAGGAGTGACTATTGGTCGTGGTTCGATGGAACTTTCTCTGTAAAGGAAGCATGAATGGCTCTCTCTATGCCCTTGGTTTTTGACCTTGGAGATATGGACCATGACTGCTGATTGATGTGGAGTTCCAAGGTGTCGGCACACTTGGAATTTTTTTCTTTGGTTACTAATGAGAGGAGGTGTGATGATTACAGTTCATAGTCAAAATTCTGTATGGAAATGATGTGGCTTGCCTTATACGTGCAGTCTAGGGAGGTAATACGTGCAGTCTAGGGAGGTCTGGTATGGTTCAGTGGTCGACTGGTTGGGCTACTCATGCGCTGAGGGGTTTTGGGCTTCCTTAGGGACTGCATGGTCTGGGTTGCTGCTGGGAAAAGTGCAGCCTCTTGCTTTCCCGTGGGCAATTGGTTGGCACTTGGCACATCATGGGGTTGTTTTTCAGTCAAGAGGGATACTATGCGGAGGAATGTTATCGCGCATGCCAATGCTTTCTTTGATTTTTGATCCTTTTAAATACATTTGCAATTTTAGTACTATTATCAATATACGCATAGGGTGTGCACCAACGTGGGTGCACACTCTTTCCTCCTAAAACTAAGTTTCTTCCATGTAGGGCAGACGTAAGTGTTGTGGCATTACTGAGCTCTTACCCATAGATTTCCGGTCTGCCACCCAGTGCTTGCTGCATTATGGGTACGACCCCTTGCCTCCATCGCTTCTCTTCAGCTTTGGTATTGCATATCATGTTGACATTGCTGCCCTCTCTTTCATAACTTCCCGCCTTTCAAAGACCACATAAAAAAAATTCACCTAAAAGAGTCCAATGAGGAAAGTAGCTAATACGGTCTGGGTTTTGTTCTCATACTGGACAAGTTTGGTGAAAAACGTTATTTTATTAGAAGTTTGATGTACTTTTTTTAAATAAATGATAATCTGCTAGGTTTTGAACATCGGTCTTTTCAGTGGAAGACACATTGCGCAACCACTAAATTCTTTAATCTGGTTCAGTTTGATGTGTTCTTATTTGCATATAGATGGTCAGTGTTGACTATAAATGCACAAAGCTGATTGGGAAATCTAACTTTGGCAGGCCATTGGTGAAAGAAAATGGGCCAAGAAGGTCCAGCAGGAGTGGAGTATTCTCGAGAAAAATTTACCTGGTATGTAAACTGAGTACATGCTTTATACCAAGTTACTTTTGCTCATCCGTGCTTCCGAATCCAGCTTGTTACTTGTGGACGGATTTCATGCAGATGCTATCTATGTCAGAGTATTTGAAGATCGGATAGATCTCTTAAGGGCTGCCATCATTGGGGCCTGTGGAACACCTTATCAGGATGGCCTTTTCTTTTTTGACTTTCAACTTCCTTCAGAGTATCCTGGAGGCCCTCCGGTATTTTATTTGACTTGAGCGTTTGTGAATAACATTATCATTATTTCATTATTAATAAGGTCCCTGCCTTCTGAATTTGCAGAAGACATATTATCATTCTGGAGGATTGCGCTTAAATCCGAATTTATACGAGGATGGGAAAGTGTGTCTTAGTCTTTTGAATACATGGACCGGGAAGGGGAACGAAGTGTGGGATCCATCGTCCTCCAGCATTCTCCAAGTTCTCGTTTCTCTTCAAGGTTTAGTGCTCAATTCAAAGCCTTATTTCAATGAAGCTGGATATGAGAGACAGATTGGCACAGTAGAAGGAGAAAAAAATTGTTTACCCTACAATGAGAACACATTCTTATTAAATCTGAAGTCAATGATGTACCTATTGCGGAGGCCACCCATGGTAAATCAATATGCATCAGCTGTTGATGTTTATTCTGTTGGAACACTGTCTGCTTTTCTTGCATGCGCAAGAAACATGTTTTTGCTTATATATTTGAATTGTCACATAACAGAAGCCTCTTGTTTATTCACCGTCTCTGATGAGCCTGTTTCTCGTGCTACAGCATTTTGAGGATTTTACCAAAGAACACTTCCGAGGACGTGGACACTTCATTCTAAAAGCTTGCGATGCATATATGAAAGGCTCTAAAGTTGGTTCATTAACAAGGGATGCTGACACGACCGAAGAAAGCAAAAAGCATTCGTGCTCTGTTGGCTTCAGGCTGATGCTTGCCAAGATCTTACCAAGGCTTTTTACAGCTTTGAAAGAAGTTGGAGCCGAATGCAGTCAGTATGAACATTTGCTTAAATCCTGAGTTTTTTACCAGATCCCTGAAAATTTGATAATGCTGTCTAATGTAATTAAGTTGCTGGTATGCAACTGGACCATGGTGTGTATATCTAGCCTCCTTTGCTCAGTTCTCCTATTTTTTCATTTTTGCTGACATATCTTTCTTTGATTTAGATTCGAGAAACGAAGTGCTATATCCTCGAGTTGAATGGTACTTCTACCATATACAGGTGTGGTGCATGAGTTCCTTGTGACTCGGCATCGTGCGTGGGTTCTTGTTCAGCATCGATGTGACTATCTTCTTGCGCATAGTCCAAGTTGATGGATGTAATGGCCGCAAATTTTTGTTCGATGGTTTGTCATATGTACTTTAATTGTACCATGCCCATTACGAATTGAACCGGGAATTTCTTCTCCATGGGCATTTTTTTCATACATATTCATTATTTAAATGAAAAAGAGGGAAGAGAAGAAACGCCTTGTTGATCTCTTGAGTTTTTGTTCCATCATGTCATAGTGTCATGATTGAAACTATCAGTTATGAATTCTGTATAAAAAATGGGTTGGCAAGACTGTGTACAAAATATACAAAGTGGTCATTTCCTTCCTCTGTGCACTTTAAACAAAGGGAGCTTATGCCTTTTTTCATCAGTTATTAATCCCTTTCGTTCTTGCATTGCTGGCAGAGGGAGCTGGTCATTGGCATAGAGAAATTTGGTTCTTTCTAGATTTTTATCACTCGTGCCCGTCTTAACTTCTGTGGTATCGGTTATGTTCCTTTTTTGTAATATCAGTTGTCTTTATATTCTTACAAAATTCACAGTTCCGCCCTTTTGTAATATCAATTATTTCCGTACTTTACCTTAACTGAAGGGTAGAACTGTGAATTTTGTAAGAAGGTAAAGGCACAACCAATATTGCAAAACGCGAAGGGGCATAACTAATATTGCAGAAGTTAAGAAGGTTTCAAGTGATAAAAACCCTTCTTTCTACAAGCATCCAAGGACAACGGTGACGAGGTATGCAGGTAAAAAGGTAAAGACCAAGTTTATTGACCAACGTAATCGCATAAGATATCGTCTAACTCGATGATCCCTTAAGGCCTCTCATGAGCCCAAGCGAATATTGTTCTGTTACAATTAACTTTGGTCTTTGGATGGAAGGCATACTACTCGATCCCCATACCATCTAAGTGAATTTCTCATGTTACCACTTTTGATGTTCACAACATTTGGATGTCTGAGTCAAAAGAAGAAACTCAAGATAACCAAAGTGTACTAATTGAAAGATGAGTCCGAGTTCGACAACATCCTTACTAAATTGCTCTCCAATTTCTAAAGAAGCGGTAGAATGAAGCCGTATCGGAGGACAATTAAAGCAAAGTGGATTCTTTGTTGTTACAACAGGTGTTGTAATGCAGAGGAGCCATTCGATGAGGATTGGGATGCGTGCTGAGCACCCGTGGGTTCCATCCGATCCTCATTGAGCGGCTTCCCTGCAATACAACACCTGCATTAACAGTAGAGGATCAACTCTCTAATTGAAGTAAGTTGAGACAAATCTCAATAGTTTTTGAGAACCACTTAGGTCTAATGTCGGGTATGTGGATAATTGAGGTTGTACACATTCTGATGTGTTTGACAGATGTTTATAGAATAAAGATCTTCATATGGACTTTGTTAATTTGAGAATGTCTATAATACTATAGCAATGCAAATCATGTGGAGATTTTGTTTAGATACAAAAGTATGCATGATGGATCAAGGACTCCAACTAAGCATGTAGATCATTTTGATCTAAGTGCCTATCTTCACCAATGATGAGCCTTTTTTTTATCTTGGTTATGAATTAACTTGGAAATAGATATGCGGAAAGGTATTATTGGGGAATGTTGTTTGCAGATGACATTGTTTTAATAGACGAGACAAGTGGTGGAGTCGATCAAGCGGTGGAGTCAATCAAAAGGTCGGATAGTGGAGAAGGCAATTTTGTAAATGTTTTCAACTAAATAGAAATAAGTTGTAGTAGATTGTCAAGGAAGTTAAAGATGCGACATAGGTAAAAGGATGGATGTAAACACTTGGGTTTGATTTTTCAAGGGAATGAAGGAATAGAAGGAACGTGCTTAGCATCCTCAACAATTAAGCAAAAAAGTTACCATGATGGGAGGCAAAAATTTTATATCCATCTTCTATCCTCACCAAATCTACCATATGCATGCAACTCAGGTGATGAAAATAAGTGATCCTATGTAGGATCCACAAGATAGATTTTGAAGTGGCGTGTCTTTTTTTATAGGTGAAATAAGTCATTTACAAAAATGAATTAGGAACATACATGGTTAAGCTCCCATTAAAGGGAGTACAAAGAATTCCCAACTAAGGGATTACATCAGAGATGATAGGGAAAAGAAGGAGAACGAACACCGATAGAGGTACCGATAAGCATCGTCCCTCACAGGAACTAAATCACCAAAGCTAACGGTGGCATGGTCACTCAAGAGAATGCTCTCTAGGGGCAAGCCAATAAATAGATGGGGAAAAAGGAAAAACATACACCATCACTCAAGTTGTTGATGCAAACGTGAGAGCTCAACTCAGAATGATGGGCCATATCTACATGCTCAAAAGAGCCTAATCCTCCAAAGGAGGACTAGGAGAGCTCCATCATAAGGAATGCACATATCTAGAGCAGAAGGTAGAGGTGGATGAGATGGATTGCCCCTTTATACAAGTGAAGCAAGAAGGCATCATCATAGACTTTGAGCAGAACAATGCATTTTTGTTTATATTGGCCTTTGGTCTTGAATCTTGATAATATTTTAGACCCTCGCAACTAGCTTCTAATGTAGATGGGTGGGTGGATAGACCAGAGCATATGTAGCTGAAGTTCAATATGCCAAGAGAGGCTTGATATATCTATAGAGGACTGGCTTATCCATTAAGGATGTGAAAAGCTCCATAGCAATGGTGAAGAGGAGGTGGATAAGAGGTTCTCTTAAAGAGACCATTCAAAAGACCTTTAATAAGAACATAGAAGGAGGGTGTCCTTATTATTGGATGATTAAAGATCGTGTGCAACCATTTGGTCGATCACCTATTGTTGGTGGTTAAGTGAGGGCCGCGTCATAAGGGAGACCGCAACAATTGAGGATGTGGAAGGAGGATGGACAACACAAAGAAGTGCACACCTATAAATAAACCTCCAATGGTGATGGGAAAGATGATCGTTCCCACGACAGGGAGCCCTCTTCCCTCTCTATCCCTATTTCTCCCTTTCTTTCTCGACATGTTTGGTTGCTGGGTTGGATTTGGTTGGGTTGGGTTGGGTTACCCCTGTGAATAGTAAACTGTAAGGAGGATTGAGAGGGTTGGAAGGAGGGGTACACCGATGTCCCTAACCCAACCCATCAACCAAACAAGCCCTTTTACTATGTTCTACTTAGCAACGTACCTTATACAAGTTGTATCAGAGCTATGGATTTGATCGAGTTGACACAGACATTATCATTCCCTCTCAATTTTCAAGCACCTTTGATCGTCGATCACCTCCTTGATAGCAACCTCATATTCTACGCTATTGTCACCAACGCTAAAAAGGATACATATTCTAAAGGATAAGAATGCAACTAATGTAGGGGAAATTGAATGCCCTAATGGAAAGAACTATAAACTGTGGATACGAAAATTTATGCTTGCATGTTTCATGATAACATTATCTCTGTTGTAGATAAAGATGACCCTACATTATCTGAATGTCCAATAATTTAGGAAAAAGTGTATTGTGATTAGTAAGAGAAAATGGATAACAGGATTAGGAGTTTCATGTTAATGCATTTGAACTTGAATTTGATTAGGTCCTTTGAGACCTATAATACAATGTACAAACTCAGAACATTATAATAGAAAAATACCATTCTAAATTGAAGGTTAACATCCAGCTCTTTTATACAAGCACAATTTGTGTAAATGAAGAAACTTGAAAGCGTTTACAACACATGAACAAGATGATCGTGATGATCAAGAATGGAGCAATTATCGAATATGTGATACCGTGAGGATGCAAGTAGTAACCATTTTAGGAAGTCTCCTGTTATCTTTCAACATGGTCTCCACATCTTGAGGATGAATAACGCCGATAAGAGATTGATAGACTTGCCTATAGAATTGAAATTGAGTAGAATCTCTTGCAGTAAAGATTAATAAGAATTGGAAGTTGAGCTTGATAAAACTGAGATCTTTGAGGTTGGGGAGGACGAAGAAGCCAATATGGCACATGATAGGAAATGTCTATGACCCTCCATCATAAATTTTAGGGGAAAAGTGGGAAATGCCCGCATGATTTCTATTTTGGTTACTGCAAGTTTGGCCACTTCAAAGTCAATTGCACCAATAAGAGAAGCCAAGAAATTTCAAAGATCTTGATCATGAAAGCATAGTAGATGATCGAATTTTCTTTTGTAATAGAATGCAACTATGCAATCAAAGATTGTAACTGGTTGTAGATTGACTCTACCACAACTAGCCCATTGCTAGGGAGAGAAGGGACTAGTGGACTTCAAGGAACTGAAGAAGGATGCATAGAGAATCTGCATGGGGAACAACACATAATTGGATGTTGAAGGTCATGGTACGGATATTTTTTACTTGGGTGATAGTGTCATGGTAATTCAAGATGGATTATATTCACCATTTTACGCTGAAACCTCATATCTATTCCGGTTGTGCTCAAGAAAGACTTTGGATTTTGATTTTATAATAAATATATTATTTATAAAGAATAATAAAGTCTATAACATGAAAAAATTATTCACAAGCATGACCCATTCTGTCTTCATGTAATAAGTAGTTCAAGTGAATCAATGAATGTGATTTTTAAGTATACGTTGCTTTAATTTGTTTGATTATGATTTATGATACTCTGGATTGTGAGTTGCCATAGGGAACTCAAACTGGATCAAAGTCAAACTCTTTATTAAGATTATATGTGCATGAATATTGCCTTGTGAACATTATTTTGTTGATAAAATGATGAAAAAACCTTTCTCAAAATATGGTTAGTCAAGCGAATTAGGTTTGACCCACTTAGATATAACTTAATTATGTTGAATCAAGACATCGACCAAGTTAATGAGAAAACAACTTAATAGCGATTGTATCATTGACGTCCGGCAACTCAACAAGGTCTCACAATGCCGCATTGAGTCCCTTTACTGATGATTCTCATTGGGAAGGAGAACCAACAAGATGTTCTCCGAGTCCAAACATCATTCAATATACAATTTTCGCTCCCTGACGCCAAATGAATTATCGTCCAGTCTTAACCAATCGCCACGCAGAACCAAGCCATACCTAGTCCTTCACTCCGAGTCTGATCAACTTGCATTAGATCAAGCTCTTCATTCTTGTCAATGTGATTGGATCTCAACAGAGGGAGAGTTGCTTTCGATTTTGTTCACCCCTACGAGATGAAAGAGATTTTTTCAGGTATCTTGGATGCACTGGTTGTATAGCTTTTGTAGACACTCGGAAGATCTTGGTTTTACCCTTAACAGTGCAGTCTGTGTGAAGGTTCCACGAGTATACAATATTTAAATTGGGACGATTTAAAATGAGAGTTTTTCTAGGGTTTTCTTAATGTACTATACTCTTGCATCTGGGATAATCTCTGACAAAGATTCTTCCCTTTACAATTAGAATGGACCTCAATTTCTTGGAATTTCGTGGGTAGATCCAGGATAAAATTCACTCTTTGGAAGCTTAGAGGTTCAAAGACTTTGTGCGCGAGGTAGCCACCATCCACATATGAAAATGTGTTCGATTTTTCCCTTTTTTTTCAATAAACATCTAGCTCAGGACAAGCAAGATTTAAAGATGAGGATGTAACACATCTCTGTCTATTACATTAACAGGCAGAAAGTGGGAAGAAATAGTGTTTAAAGCTCTAACACTGACGCATACTTAAGGCTTAACGCACCATTATCTGTTCAATATCCAAAACACATAAATAACAGTAAAATAATTTCAAATAAACTCTAAACTCGAGTCAGTCTCCACATTCAGACAATGTCGGCATCCTGCAGATAGCTCCCCCTCCTTTGGGAAGAATAAGGTCATGCTCAATCAAGAAGACATTATGCAGGTTGAGTTGGTAAAGTTTTCTCAAATTTGTGAGCTGTTAATTCAGTTCTTTCCAAATCCAATCTGATTTTGATGAACTATAAGTAAATATTGCCCGAATTCCAATTTAAGCTCATCATTTTAGCCAGGCAAAAAATATCTAAGAAGAGCACAAAAATATGCTTAATCAAATCAGCCATTCAAAATATTGTTGTTTGCATCCCATGCTCGATTCTGACTGTCAAATAATTGTGATACCAGCAGCTGACCATCAATACCATAGATTTACTTTCAGTTTCCAATCTTGATTTTTCAGACAGATGAGTTGCATAACAGGGCCACACAATACACCTATTTACACAACAGAAGCAGCCACATACCACAGAATAGATTCTATCATTATCCCCAACACCAGATGCCCATGTACAAGAGATGGTAGAACCTGCAAAGCAATTAAGGATCTGGATTACCAAGAACTGCATCATCACCAGAGTCATACTCATCTTCGCTTAATTCTTCGTCGCTCGACATTTCCTCTGTTGGAGCACCTACATTTTCAGGCTTTGCATATTTCTCACAGTACTCTGAAGAGGAAAGATCAAAATTAGGCTTACAAACATTAAGCCAAGGTGTAAGACATAAAACAATAACAAGATAGTAATATCTGCAAATAAGATGATTAAACATCGCCTGACATCTGCATAAGATTTCAAAATAGAAAGCAACTGATTCCAGTGTCACACATAAAAATGAACCATATACTTCCGAAAGTGACAAAAAACACAGTAACCATCAAGCTACACTACTAACCCGAAAATGTATCTTTCCTTTCTTATTATCATTCTTTTTCCAACCTTTGCTTAAATTACATACAAAATTGTCTTGTCCACATGATAATAGATCCTAATTCAGAGGGTTCATTGACAGACACAAACTTGATCAGAAAAAAATCTGAGGGTTCATTGACAGACTCAAACTTGATCAGAAAAAATGCATGTAGTCAGAATCTGATCCTTTCATAGAATTAACTTTAAGAAGCCATAAAGTTCAGGCATCTGACATTTCAACAAAGGGGGGACTGTAATCACATGAAAGCATATTGATGAGCATGGAATTTTGTTCCATCTCCAATCCCTGAAGCTGATGAGGACCCAGTTGGATATGAGCTAAGTTCCAAGGAACAAGTGAGGTTTATCCCCCATTCTTGTTCCATTGATTTGAGAGAAGGGGAAAATAAATAAGGTCTAGAGAAACACGATGGATCACATATACATTTTTTGAGGTAAAGGAGGGGAAATATGCAAAGGTGTCTGCCCCAGATATATTAAATTAATGGAAAGAAAACAGTGTAATGAATTACATAATCATGCTGTAACCACCTTATTCTTGTATTGTTTTTCCCCAGATGAGCAGACCTCATCCCTCACATTGTTTCACATTCGAGATGTGTTAGCCTTAAATCAGAATGCATGTTTCACAAGTTTGGTAATCCAAATTACTGATCATTCTACAAAAAAGTTTTTTTCAACGGCTAGGCCTACTCTACAAGCTCCGAGCTAAAGCTAGAAAAAAAGGTCAAGATTTTTCCCACGTTAGGTCAGGCATGTGATTTTGTAGCCTCTAAACAGATCTATCATGAGGCATACTAGGATAAGGATTTAGATTGACAGAATGTCAAACAACAGAGCGAGCAAAAAGATAAACATTCAAGTCTAAAGCTTTAAATATATATCACATATATTGAAGAGTTAATTTAATTGGTGGAGGAAACCCGGAGTATGATGGACAATGTGCTTACATGGAATCATACCACTGATCTATTAAAGTATCCATACAGTTACAAATTAGAGGAGACGAACCACTGCCCCAAGCTTATAGCCTAATGACTAAATGTAATCCACGTGAGCCTTGAAACATGAAACAATAGTGAATGTCAAAGCCGACAAAGCAACCTTAAAGAATATAATTCTTGTAATTTGTTGCAAGTTTAAGTTAATGATTACAGTACTAGAAAAAACATATTCAAAAATTCCCTCAAGATTTTTAGAACAGTCATCTAATTCAAGCACCTTTGCACTTTTTAATATTTGGAAAGTTTGATTGACCAGACATAACATTGTCAGGTGAGAATGCCCGATGAGCATGTGAGTTTGTGCATGATTTTGTAATTATCTTAACAAACAAAATATTACATGACAAAAGAACTTACCAACGTCAACATGTGTAATATGTGAATGAAAAATGTACATCGTCAAATCTACCACCATGTTACATATAACATTATGCAATTAATGGAAATTTAGCAGGCACAGAATTAATCAGAATGGTTAAAATGGAGAGGGACTTTAATTGTTTTTCTCAAGATATCTTTGGAAGTGAAAAGCAAAAACTTAGAGGTTATGGTGGATTTTTTGGCCACATGAAAAATGGATCCTTGCGAAATTTTAAAAAATTTGTGGAGTCATACAAATGAGCATCACAGTATAGCTGGCTTGAACACCTAGAGATAGCCAAATAATGCCAATCAACACCTACACATAGAGGTGTATGTGCATATGATATCATAATCCTTAGAGAAGACTCGTGCAAAAACAAAGAAATAGAACTTGACTATTACACAGAAACTTGTTTTGGGTCTAAGCCCGAGTATGATGCGAAAAGGAAATAGTTGGAGGTAAAGAATCCATGCAGCGGATCCCACTTATTGATAGAATAATCTTCTTTTGGTTTCAATCTGCTATATTATAGCTTCAGTCACTTGGTCTCCTCTAAGTACAACCCTCGTGACGGGAATCTTACGAACATGCTTAGACAGGAATCTTACGAACATGCTTAAGTTCTTGCTTCGCAACGTATGCTCGTGCCTTGAAACTAATGGTTGTCGTGTCACTATCAGGTGTAATACTCTTTTAGTATTTGAGATAGGTAGCTCAGCTTACCAAGCTGTGTCTTTGCCTTGAAGCTCAAGGCTTGACTAAATTACATGAGTAGCACACTTATTACGAGGAAATGCCTTCGTTGTAAGGCTTATATGTGAGTTTTAAAAGACATTAATGCAGATGGCCCTCATCAGAAAAAAATCTAACATAGAGATACTAACTTAAGGATATCAGAGTTAGATGCACCCTCAAGGGACAAATTTATCTCAGCATGTATGATATGCAATTTTAGGCTTCATAAGCACAGTGACCTGAAACAGGGGCTTAAAATTTAATGAGACCTAAAACTTATTATCGTTTGACATGTTAAGAGGTGGTCCATCATCAAATTATCTTCGTAGTATAAATTACTTGGGAAATTTGACTTCATGTCCCGCAATTTCAGCCTTCAACTCGATGGACTTTAAGATAAAAATCAACAAAATAAATGCAAGTGATACAATAATTAGAGTTCTCTAGTATGCCTATAGCAGATAGCAGCCCGTCATTTCACAACATTTTGTGAGCAATTGTTATTGGAGGATGATCATACACTTTCTTTAGTAAAACAACCAAATGATGCACAGGCATGAGATTCGCAAAAATTTTACTAAATAATACAAAAACAACCAGTTTTCAAAGTTCTTAACAACCGAAAAACACAATGACCAAAATGCAGCTCATGGCAAGGCTATATAAAATAAATCTATAAAGGACACAGGCAATCAAGATTGTCAAATTGAATAAGATGAAGCCACATGGACCCACCTTTCACTTTTTGTTCATATGCTGCCCGATCACGCATCATCAAAGCAGCAGCTTCTCCGTTCAATGGATCTGAAGGATTGGGATACAAGAGAAGTTGCGGAAGGAAAACCTCAAAGACATTTACTAAATCTGGAAAAAGTAACGAAAATGAGGATGCTGATAATAATGATAACTGCATTAAAATCAAAATCAGGAACTAAGGATTGACACATTTGGCTCAATTTAACATGCAAGTTAAAGAGACAAGTACATCCAATGATACCCACGGAAGTTTTTCACGTACATACCAAACATAGGGCTCCATGTCTGATTGATGACATCCAAACAAACTGAACCAGACCTGCAATGCAAAACTCATCATTGAAATCCCATATCATGTGAAACAATCAATAGAGAACTATGCAGCTACTTGCGCTTCTAGATATCCCCACACCATTCGTAATACATTTCACATGAAAACCTACCAACTGGATTTAAAAGATGCAAACTTACATCTCATCGACATTAGGATGATAAATCTTATTGATAAAGCCAATGGAAGGGGACTTGTATGGATATGCATCAGGAAGCTCAACTCTCACCCTCCAAAGACCCCCTTGATAAAGGCCTGCCCAAATTTTCACAAAGTTCAAACAAGATAGACTAGATAGAAAATGATCATGTTTTAAAGAACTAATAACATAGTTCCCACACGAAAGGAAGAACCAAATGAATGCAAGTAAACGCACAATTTAGTACAATAATATTTTTTAGCGATTAGTACAACTACAATATTGTCTAATCTTTTTTTAGGCAAAAGAGGGTGTGCACCTAGAAAGTGCACTCTAATCTTTTAACTGTGTGAATCACAAGCAAAATAACAAGTGGTCCTTAGAAATAAGATTTTCCATGAACCGAACTTTACCCTGAAATACAATAGCAGATCCCTAATACTGGGGCATATAAACTTAAGCATTAAGCTTTAGCGACATAAAAACCTAGAAGAAAGAAACGCCTAAATATCAGGATGTCCAAGTCACATACTCTCCTTAGGCCCATAGAAATCCACATAAAACTCATGCATCCCATCATTTATCATCTCCACCTTGTAATCGCTCATCATCCTGCCAATAACCAACAAGGGAGAGCTCAAGAAAACAGGAAACCCGCATGGAAAAAGGAGCAAAGATCCCAACTTTTCCCTAAAAAAATACCCAAAAGCCCAAAGAAAGAGAAGAAAGATTACAGCTTCATCAAGTCCATGTCGCGGCGCTTGCTAGGGGACGACATGGCTCCTCTCCTCCTGGCGGTTACCTGGTGACTATGTGCAGATGGACGTTAAGAGGTCTCTGCACACCGATCTACTTAACCTGGGCTAATCTATGTCGACTATGTGGAATTGGGTAATGAGATTTTTTACGCAAACTTGGCAAATTGGTGTCTTTCTATGACTGGTTTTAAGCGCAAGGGCTGTGTGACCATGTCTTGGGTGTGATGACGGTGAGATGGGGGAGGAGGAGGAAGATGAAAAGATATAGATTACTGCGCTCGAGGCATCTCCACCTCTGTCTGTGCGCGTCAAGAGATTCCACATGCCAATCCACCTCTCTTTCCATATGCTTGTCGCTTTCATGTAATTTTTTCCATCTTTTCTTTCCTTTTAATTATCTTCCGTTTTTTAGTGGCTTTATGCAGAGACAGACGGCGAGAGGGGAGAAGGTGTGGGCAATGTTCACCTCTCACCGTCTTTTCCCTTCATAATTCCTATCTCATCCATCCATTACTTCCCTTTGGTTGCCATTGATTTGAATTATTTGTATTTACCTTATATTTTCTTTGATATAATATTTTTTATCATGTTCAAATAAATTTATTAACATAAAAAATATATTATAATCATTAAAAAGTTGAGTTGGGATGATAATTGTGATGTGATGATAAACTTATATTAACTATTTAATGATTATAATATATTTTTTATGTTAATAAATTTATTTGAACATGGTCAAAAAAATATTATATCAAAGAAATTGTAACCCTTACTATATATTAAGCAAGGACGCAAGGTCCTTCCCTGTTAATTTGTCATCAAAAAATTACATTCATGTCCTTCTGTTGCCCCCTCAACCATCCCCTCCGCGATGTTGACAAAATATGATTACCCTTTGCATGTACACACTACAGGACATCAAGCGGCTCCGCCATTGTCATTTCTTCACACTAAAGACAGAAAAGACACTACCGCTATCTTCTTACGCATCGAAGAGAAAGAACAGAGGCGACTCACATGATGTCATCTTCTTCATTCTCTATCATCGGCATATCTTCCCCTGATTAAGGCGTCCATCTCCCTGGTAACACTCGACCTCTGGATACACCGACTTCTCGCCACCTACTGACATCGATAGTGAGATGGATACTTCTCCATTAGTGACTATGACCTGACAAAGTACATGTTTACGCCATTCCTGAGAAACCCGATAGGTGCATCAACCATCTATTTTGTTTAGTTAATATCAGTAATTGTTGGTAGGAAGTTCATAGATGTGCCCGTATCAAGCTATGGGTCGATGGAGACAAAAATAGTGCCTTGAGCTTTATGGCAGAGGAAGGAGTAAGGGGTATAGAAGAACAGATGGGTTCTCCATATTAATTGCAGACGTGTTGGGAGGGGAGGTAGGAGGGAATGAGGGGGGTGCCAGAGGTGATGATGGTGTTCGAAGCAAGGTAGAGATGAGGTTGGGGAAGGGGAACGTGATGCACCGTATCAGTGGGAGGAAGCTGACGTGTTTGGCATTCACGAGAAAGAGAGGGTTTTCCATCGTTGGTAACAAACAACAACATGCCTTGAAGACGGTTTACGATGTGGCCCATGTGGGTGGCTCTAGGATTGGGTTCATCGCAGGGGTGCAGTTGATGTTGTTGGGAATTTTTGGGTTTGGGATTGAGAAGATGAGTAAGGTGGTTTTTGCAATATTAGTTAGATTGGTGTATTCTTGGATGAAACTTTTTTAAAATCGTATTCAAGACGATAAATACTGCTTCTGAAGTAAAGATAAAGATACTTACTTCACTTGGCATAGGAACTATATACCATGACATTTTCGAATGCTAAGAAGGTTACTGATTTAAAAAGGAGAGTGTCCAAGTTGTTTCATCTATGCTAAATTATCATTTTTTAGTCTTTATAAGTTAGATTGGTAGCTTCGTAGAAATCAAGAACTACGTGTTGATTAACGGCGAAATATATCTGTTGTTCTTCATGTGTTTGATTGCGTTGCATTGCATTCTTTTCATGTAATAATGGAAAATAAATGGATCTATCAGGATGACATGTATTGAGAAAATTCCGTATTGTGATCTTGATAGATGAGCAATGGAATAGAATTGTAAAAAATCTTAAACTTCTACATGTTCTTGGACAACAGAAGTGGTTCAATGATGTTTTTTGGGCAGATATACGGTTAGAAATGGCGTTCTTTGGGCGAACACTAAATATGATTGATTGCTTTGACGATAGCAGTGTCAAGATCATGCATCACTCAAAGGTCGAAACTTTTCATTGGTGGAAGCGAGATAACGAAGTTATGGAGGAACCCATTTTTTTAGCAAAATGACGAGGATGGTAATCCTGTTGATCCTCCGGAGGCCGATTTCCATGGAGTCCTTGAGGGACCCGAAGGCCTTTTGCCGAGAAACCTTTCTTTCTACATGGAAAAAGGTGTGGATGTGTGTATGTGTGCGTGTGTGCGCGCATGCGTGTGCGTGCGTGTGTGTGCGCGCGCTTGCGTATGTGTGTGTTATCCTTGATTACTTTAATACTCAGCCAAATAAACAATTTTTCAAAAAAACAATACCAGTTGGAATGGTACTTAGACTTGATATATCTTATACCTTGCTAAAGCTGGAATTCACATTTGTTGACATGTGGCTCATAGCCATTCTTTGTGTCTTCCATTGTGTGTTTCCTTCACTCCCGTTTCAGATCTAAAGCAAGATGCTGCAATATTCCTTCATGTGCCGACACGTCGCACGCCCTAGCGTCTCCCTCTCCCTTAACTTCTCCACCATTCTCCCGTGTTCTCTCATCCGAGTTCTCCTTCTTATGTCGACACGGGGACAGGCCCACGACTCCCTTTGTTGTAGAGTTATAATAAATTTTAACTCTACATTTTTTAGATTTAATTGCTTAATTAATTATTGTGGGTTATCTGTTGATTAAATTAGGATTTTCTCGAGCGGTCACATCAGCGACACTAATTGAGTTTGATTAGCAGATCCTCGTAAAGATCCTCTTTATCATGAGGTTTGGCAATTATCGAGCGAGTGAGGTGCGAGTAGTAGGTGGTTATAGATGAAGGTAAGTGATAGACTCTAATTGGAACGTGGGCGAAGATGAGGGTCAATGGTCCCACTGATCACCTAAGTGGAAGAGGAGAAGGCGCTATATGGTGGTGCTTAGGGACACCTAAACCTGACCAACGGGTTGGAGGTCCGCCCGCCCAGCCCGCTCATGAGCTAAGCTTGGACTAGGAGATTTGGGAATAGGTCGGCATGTTCCATCCTGCAAAAACTAAAAAAATGTATAAATATAAGTTGAATAATACTTGTATTAATATAACACACTTCAAATTTTTCATATCTGACACTAGTTTTAAACAAAAATCAATAGTTTATATGTCAAGTAACATGTAAACTACTTATATTAGTTATATAAAGCATAAATAATGCTAATAAAATCATTTGTACATATTAAATGCCAATAGAAAATTCAATGGATAAAGAGTGGAATGGGCTTTGGACATAGGTTTTGGAACCTCGGCCCGTTCAGCCGGGCCCACGGACCGGCCCGCATTTTGGCCAGGTCTAGGGACACCACGTGACACCCTAAAAAATCAAAGATTAAATACAACTTTCATGAAGGTTACATAGTAAAAAAATTGAGGTATACTTTTGGTATAAAACATCAATTTTTAAAGGTTTTGAATTTTTCTCTATGATTTTTACTTAATAATATATACAAACAAAAATTAAGTATCATATTAAACATAACTATACACTTTTCTTAGATTTTACATATCTAAGAAAAGGTGGAATAAATTAGAAATGGGAATATGTACGTGTATTTTTGCATAATATATACATGATCAGAACTTGTCTTTTTTAGGCTTTTAAGTTTTTTATAATTATTCAAAAATAAAATAAATAAATAAGGAAATATTTTAAAATAAGGTGGACTTGTACATAAAGTAATAGTGTAAAATCAAGGAATATTTACAATATACAAATTGGTCTCAAAACACAAGTTACATAAGAACTACAATTCCTTTTGATTTGATCTTAATTTTACAGATAATTTAATATACATTAATTCAAAGGTGAGTATGAGTCTATGAGATATTTTCAGAGACAATATTCAACTTTAGACCTTTTTGTCTATTGAAGTAAGGTTTGGATTTATTGGCTATATACATAGGTTGGTATTCTTTAAACCAATTTACTAGCATTCCATTCAGCATTGTAAAAGTGCTTATAGAAAACTCATTTTCATTTCATGTTTTCTTCCATTTCCTTTGTAAGAATTGATGACCAAATATTTGTTAGCAATTTTACTCACTTCTTCCGCATATAGATAAAATTCCATCAATTTATCGATTCACCAATGTGTATGTCATCATCACAACCTACACTCTATCTGTAGAATAAAGACTGACTGAATTTTTATTTTTAATTGTGTCCACTTTCAGTAAATATAGGTGCAAGTATATTGATCATAAAATAATCACCCATATTTCTTGAGGACGATGCATGTTGCAGTGCCCTTTAATCATAAAAAATACGTAGGTTTCCTCAACTGAAAAGCAGCTAAATATTTTGGTAGCTATTAATTCATGTAGGACTTTAGTTCTGACCTAGGTTTGCTTGTTTGTGCTCATGAATTTGTGTACAATATGTGACAATTCAATAACTTCAGACAACTTAATGTCCAAGCCATGTGGTGACCTTCCAAATGCTTAATTTTTTTAGCGAGCAATCACTTTCGGTGGTCTTCAGATTTGATTAGCATGGGGAGAAAATGGTGTTGATTTTTTTTGTAATTTTAGATTGTACCTGAAAAAAGAGAAAATGATGTTGATTTTTGTATTTTTTTATTAGATGAGAGAGAGATATATTATGCAATTTTGGATTAGATGATTATCATGATTAAATGAGACAAAGAAAATGATGTCGATTTTTTGTAATTTTGGATTGTACCTGAAAAAAGAAAAAATAATTAGAGATGATAAATAAAAATTGAGCATATTAATGTTGCACTGTTGCATATCCTTGGAAATTACACTAGAATGAAAGCACAAAAATCGGTGCACGAAAATGTGTGTCTTAAGTGTAATTGTATGCAAATGCGATCTTCATCATTTTTTAGATAAATAATACAATAAGAAATCTCAGAAATACCCTAAGGATGTGTTTGGTATGCGGGTTAAGGTGGGTTAAACTAGTCGGAGGTAACCCATTTTTATGTTTTGATGTTTTGATAGAGTGTTAAATTGGGGTGTGTTTGTTGTGGGTTTGTTCTGATATGATTATATTGAAGTTTGGAAAAGTTAGTAGTTATTGTGATGTAATTGTATTGAAGTTTGGAAAATTGAGTAGAAGTGGAATAGTTTATAATTTTTATATGATATGATGGTATAATATATTATTTTTTGATGGAATTGATAAAAGAGAATTGATTTATTTAATGTATTAAAAAAGATAAAAGTAGTACAAACATAGAAGAGATGAAAAATGGGGTAAGGGGGTACTTTGAACCGAACATGACCTAAGAAGTATCGTGGCAAGAATAAGAGTTGAACATAAAGATATGACAACTTTAGCACAAAATCGAGTGAGAATTTCGCTCAAAAATTAAAGTTATTGTAAATCATATTCCCCTAATTTTCTCTTGATTTTTAGATCTCAAAATGCGATGAAACATGCAGCAAAAAATTCTATACGTTCTCATGATCACTCAGGATAAATGAGGATTTTTTTGGCAATTTTTTTATTTTTGGAAGATCTAGGGGATAAGTGTAATAAAATAAAAGATAGGGGCTGATTTGTAATCTATAAACTTTCTGACAGTGAGTAATTTTTCCATTTTCCTATTTTAATTAAATACTATTTTGAATGACTTACAAATAAACTAATTTAAATTTTACTAATTGCGAATGGTCTCTTAGGGACGAAAGAGTAACTAAGAGAAACTTGAATAAGAAAACTGTAATTTTTACAGAATAAAATAATACAAAATAATACAATTGTAAAACTTCATAAATATACTTTGATTTTTAAGAGATTGCACTTAGGTCTAAGAGATATAAAAAATACTAAAAGTTAAGTAAAATGATCCATGGTCTTCAATAGAGGTGCACATGGATCGGATAAAATCCGTAATCAACAAACCGATATTGTTGGATTGGATTGTTTGGCTTATTATTCTAATCGATCAGATTTGATTGAAAATTTTCAAATTCGTTGAATTATGGATTGGATCGGATCTTTACTGAAATCTGATCTAATCCAATCCATTAATACACACATGCATGCATGTATACATACATACAAACAAACTTTTTTTGATAAGTAAGCTGTGTATTAACTATAAGAAAGAGTTACAATTTGGTAGTAAAGCAACAAAAACCTCCAACCAAAAACCAATGGCGGATAGGATTTCTTGTCCCTCGGGGGATAAAAACGAGGGCAAGAGTTACATCCCAAAAAGGATAGTTGATTGTACAATCAGGTCCACTAACTTATCGATCGTCCGGGTCGTACCTTGAGCCCATCTATAATTCCTTTCGTTCCAAATATACCATACAATGGTAGCAAGCAAACAAGTCATTCTATCGCATATTGTCCCCGACAGGATAGCACGTATCCCGTCCAGAGTAAATACATACAAACTTACTTACATACATATGATATCTATATGCACCAATTTCGAATTCCCTCTATGACCATAATCAATGTCATTCATCTCATTTTTCTCATATCAATCTTAGATATAAGTCCTCCTGCCACCACTCTTTCTTCTCTCTTGAAAGCCAAATGTTAAATCTCCAAAATAATAAAGTGTGATTATAAATTGTAAAATTGTAAATCATGTTCGGTTATTCCCCTCCTAGTTATTTCTCTCTCTCTCACACACACCCTTTTCGATACCACCCATCTCATACAACGCCATCCCCCTCCCACGTGATACCATTTGTCCTCTGTATGATGTCATTCTTCTAATCTTCATTAAAAGAAAATAGTTTTGGGATAGTTGCCTAATACATTTGTTAGTTATTCTTGACCCATTTGTTTCTTATCTTTTACTTTCTCTAGCTTGCAATCTTATTATAGGGATGAAATTGGACCAATTACATGATCAAATGCACCACAGCCATCTAAGAACAAATTAGATTTATTCAATTCCTTCCATTTTAAAATTGATGTATGATTTTGATTTATATTTTTCATAAAATTTGTATATTTTTAGTATGGGCGCAATCTTAAATAAATTCTATTTCAAGTTTTTTTAGATGAGAGGTATGCCTCTCAAGTGATGGGCTATATTTATGTTAGTTTTATCTTGGATATTAGATGTTATTTGATTATCAATTGTTAATGATATTATGTAGATATTTGAAGGGTGTTCTTGGAATTGGTTGGGCTTTGGTATAGCTTAACAATCTAAATTAATAATGAACTTCATCAATAACCGACTAAAGAGATCACATTCTTTATTTATCTAACTTGTCTTTGTATCCTTATTTGGTAACATCAGTACCATTTTAATCATTTATAGAAAATTAATTGTAAAAAATAAAGTAATGCATCATTTATAAAAAGAACCTTAAATTTCAAATTCAATATAGCCATTTAGTTTGATTGTGTCGTATGGAATACTTTAACTTTCATTTGATTAGATCTTTCTCTTTTTGCATCTATTAATATTATCGATTTTTAGTACATCATTCAAATGTCGAGGGCTAGTGTACTATTAAACACAAACATGAGAAAGTAGACTATTGAACGAGAAAATAAAAGTATAAAGATCTGATCCAATCCAATCTGCGTGTACGCCAAGGCTTCAAGAGCCCCGGCTAGGGTCGTGCTCAGCCTTCGTGACGGAGCACAAACACCAGCCTGTAATGATGCGAGTTGTCGATTATAGGGTTGCTGACCTCAACGTGGGAGGAGCATGGTGTTGCCATAGAAATGGGCCTACAACCCATTAGGCGGGCTTTGGACTCGCTTTTATTCATGCATAAATAGAAGAAAATGTTAGATACAATCAAATGGTATATTAGCCTATTTGTACACAGTAAATATTGACTAAATAATGATACTTGCATAGATTTATTTATAAGTTTTATTCTTTAAGGGAAATAAAATATATTATTATTTTATTTTATTTTTCGCTACGACAAGCAAATGTTATTTGACATTTATTTAAGGGATATGTGTGTGTGTGACAAAATATCCCTTTTAAAGGAGTTTAGATGCAAAGTGACTAAAAAAGAATATGGTGTTTTATATGAAGCTAGAATGCATGAAAAGGACATTTGATTTTGCTTATTTTATGCATAATACTATGATAAATCATGAATTCATCAAAGCTCAAAAGGGAAATAGAGGAGTTTGTAAGTAACAATGTTACTATGTATTTTTACCCTTGGAACAATGCAATCTCCTGGAGTTTTATGATTCAACCATTCTAACTTGGTATACTTTTTTATACCCTTGAAGACGATGCAATCTCCTGAAGTTTTATTATTCAACCATTTTAACTTGGTCTACTTTTAACATTGAGCTTTATACTTTGGATACAACTAGAATTGAGGTTGAATAGCTAAAAGAACTTATCTCCAAAATTCCATCATGGGTAAGCTTGTTCCTACAATTTGTCAATTTGATGTGATGCGATGATATGACCACAATTGCCATGATTTAAAGTTCAAAGTTCAATCAGAAAATGAGGAGACATATTTGAATCCAATTTAAGACTTTAAGAGATGTAGTGCCTCGTGTTGTGATGAATGTGGATTTCATTGGATTAAAAGATAGTGCAACTGATTTATTTACTAAGAGATTTGATAAAACTTTAATCCTGAAATTCAAAGTTTGGGATGAGATTGAGACCCATATGCATTGGCAATTCATTTGTAGTTGCAACCTAACCTATTTGAGTGGAGATCACATGAAGTAGGTTCAATGTGGTAATAACAAGGTGTGTGAAGAACTACTTGGCGCTACTATTGCCATGCTCGTGCATGAGTGTCTTATCTATGGAAGAGGGGGTGCCTTCCGAGTTCCGACAAAAGGGTAGCCTCTTAATGGGTTCAAACCTTGGGACACGATGTTAGCAGCATATCCTTGGAAAATGCCACCTAGTTGAGTGTCACTTTGGTTGTAGTAAATGGAAGGTGGTCTTAACAAACTTATGAAAAATGATAATGTTGTATGGTTTTTAAGAATACCAAGATTGTGAACCGCACCAAAAACAACACTTGGTTATGGTTATCACATGCTTTAACACTAAGGTCTGAAGTTCAAGACATAAATCACTTCATTCTTGTTGGAGGTGAAAGTAGTAAACTTAGGCAACTTCAAACTATAAGGTACCTTTGCTGAATGCAAGTATGGTAATTGAAAGACATATCTTGCTTTTCCTTGGGTTTCATATCGTGAATTTGAGAGAGTTGTTGTATTTAAAAGATAACTGGCATCTATTTAGATATGCTAATTTATTGGTAAAATTGAAGTTCCCAACTTAAAACAATAAGGAGCCAAAGAATTCAGTATCATGGCACTTAGTTGTAAATTTTGGTAGACTTATTTATGAATTCATCTCATAAGCTCTTGTCACAATATAAAGAAGAGGTATAAAGAAGAGGGTTGGAGAGCCCAGACGTGCGCGTGCACTCTATATTGCTCCAACTCTGACTTGAGAGAATCAATTCAAATTTGAGATACTTTTGCTGTTTGTTTCATTTAACAGATCAGATAAAATTCATGTAAACTTTTAACACATAGTTCGATCTTTGAGAATCCAATCGGACGATATGCTTTGGATTCCAATTGTTTTCTAAGCATTGGGAATCCAACTAATGCCCTTTATTGGGCAGTCGCGGATTCGAAGGGTCTCCGACTATCTCTATTTCTTCATCAACGCGATGTGTTCTCTGCTCTTGAGTTCTCTCCACCATCGAAAATCACTCCATTCTATTTAATTTCTTAAGAATTTAGTGTATCTATTTTATTTGACATCAAAGGACATAAGGGCATATATGCGAACAAATCAACATCTATAGCATTATAGTATGGCTAATCTCGTAGAATACATGGGTATTTGTTTTCGTGTTTACAGAGGTACGTACTTTGTTGAGTTAAAGATGAATGTATTGTCATTTTATAAAAAAAATGTTTTACTTTTATAAAATACCATCATAAAATATATATTTTTGACCACAAATCATTTGTGAATAGAGACGAATCGGAGCTTCACATGCAGGGACAGTAATATACTGAACGGCACATGATGATCATCCAAGATTGCCGGGCCTATATTAATTAATTAATTAAAGAACAGAAGTCTATTACGTAACTCGCCAACACTATTAATCTATTCCTTACTCGCCATACCAACAACTCAAAGAACTTAATCAAAATCGGTGAGAATGAGTTCAATGAATTGAGCCATTTAGATTTTGAGTCAGATTAAATACAAACTATATCTTCTTTTATGCATATCGGATTGGTTGGTAGATTTAATGTCTTTCATGTAACCCACTCAAACATTTCAACTATCACTTCCATCCCAACTAGCCTATTTATACAATGTAAAGTTTAGAATTCGAAACCCTAATATGTATCTAGTTTTTCGATTCTTATTTTTTATCCAAGCTCTTCACCTGTCGCCCGTGAACATCTTTCCAACTTCATCGTCCACACTGCGATTCCTCCCCTCTTGCTCTGGTGACCCTAACCTACCTTGACACCAAAAATTTTGGCCCGTCGGTACTATAGCCTACCTCATGCCACCGCAACCCACTTCAGGTGTCTTGACTTCGTCCTTGCATCTTATAGTTTCAATTGGTTTGAAGTGAGTGAGATGTTGTTGTAACTGAAAGTATGAAGTTGGTTATCGAGGTCTTACACTTCCTTTTCGATGTAGTCTTTCTTTTCGTCTTGAGATCGTTTTCTACTCATTTGTATGTGCTATTGCAAATGTTGAAGTGATACACATGTCCCGTATTGTGTAGTCGCTCTTTTTGTCTACTATGTACTTCTGCCCAAAGAGCTTGCAAGCGTCGAGAAACATGCTCCATCACTTACCTAGGCGAATCAAGGTTGAACTATTTTCTTCCACGATTTCTTGCTCTAGTTCGAGGTCTTTCTTTGCGGAAAGTGCCATAAGATCTCATGGATTAGGTAGCTACGTGGAGACTTTTAAGTTGCCCTAGGTTGAAGAACCAATTCATGTAACGAGGATTTGAATGCTTAAAGTTCATTTCAACTTAATCCACCAACATATGACTCAACTCGCATCTGGGGGTTCAACTAATCTAGTGCTAATTCTTCGCTTAGCGATGCATAATGAGGTCCCGCTACTTTATCGACATTTGAGTTTAGGGTTATGGTGGGAGATTCAACCAGTGGTTCTCCAAGGTGGTTGCCAGGGCTTGATTAGCCATCCAGCTATGAGTGGGTCCGTAATTCTGAGGTACGACATGGAGCAATGCTCAAGATGGTATGTTTCTATTAGAAGATGTTGAGCATTCGATAATTGGCAATAAGAGGGTTCGTAGGAGGGGATGTTACCCCCTCATTCCATCTAATGTGTTCGTTGATGACTCACGACAATTAGCTGAAAACCTGTGGTGTGCAAAAAAGAGGGTGGTTCTTCTATGTGATTGTATAATGAAAGGTAAAGATGAAGAAAGGTATTATGCTAGGTAGGTTTTAGCCATTTATGTGATTGAAAAACTTGTTGCCCTCATAGTCGACCAATTATTCTCGAAACATAGCTTTGGAATCCTTAATTAAATAGCCATCAATCAGTATTAGCTTCATCCAGGAAGAAGAAGACAATGTGAAACAAAGGTGATACTCAGGGACATTTTCACAGGGATACTGAAAACGATCTTACTAGTATTTATCCAAATAATGGAGTGTGTTAAAATAAATAATGCAGAAACAGAATAAGAACAAGAACATAAAATAAATGGAACAAGAACGCTCAATTTTACGTGGAACCCTACTATATAAGGAACATGATGAAGCCATGAGAGAAGGCCTCAAGGACGGGATGTTCTATAGTAACATCTCTCAATAAATATTGAGGATGTGTGAATCCTTTACAGCCTCACAAACAAACTACGGTTTCAGTTATAGATGATGTCTAAACAAGAGAACATGGTAATTGGATCCTTGAGAGATCCAATTACCCATCTTTTACATACTTTAACACTTCCCCTCAAACTGCAGCTAAGAAAGATGTAGCTTGCAACGAAAGAAAATATACACAACACATTTTCACTCGATAGATTTGAGAGAGATGGAGGAGATCCGCTCGGA